>JAODUP010000534.1:555000-724919 GCA_025642065.1 Paralvinella palmiformis | reverse complement strand
CCACTGCGCAAAGCTGCTTAATGAAAATCAAAACAAATACTATGATGGGACAAGAAAGCATTAGAAATGGTGTCTGATAGTCAGACTGTTTTATTCGCTTTAGACAACTTATTGTATGAGTAGAGTTTGTTCGAGGAGGCTGCGAAACATATCTCTATTCTACAGTTTAGATGAGAAAGAAAGGGATTCTCATTTAAATACTAGACAAAAAGTGGCATGATTAGAAACACGTAAAACACAGAAACTAAAGTGACGCCATCTGGCGAATACGGTGTTTCATTGTACTTCTATCAAGATAGATCAATCAATTAATGCAATGGTAGAGCACTAGTATTGTGTGCTATTTTGCCTTTCATGGGAATACAGTATTGATATTTTAAAAAGTTGGAAAGGTTGAAGAGGGGAAAAGGGTTTTAAAGTTTGGGTTTTTTTTGGGTTAAAAAATTGGGGGGGGTTTTTCGGAGGGGAAATAGCACGTTTGCTCAAGTAGCCAGATGTGAATAGAGTATAAATTCTGTTGATGAAGAGTTCGTTTTGCAAGGTAAATGCGGATAATATTTGACCCCATTTTGACAATAAAAAGTTTACATAAATGAAATGAATTTGTTTTTGTTTACTGATTTCTGCAATTTCTTATCAACTTGCGGTATAGGCTTTCCCTGCGTTGTGTGGTTTTTTAAAAGTTGGGGGGAAGGTTAAAAATTTTTGTTTCCCCGAAAAAAAAACCTTGTGTTGGATATGGTGGAGAGATTTAGGCACACACAGGTCTTTGGTAAGTATGCTAAAAAATCTTCGAATGGTATGAATGTGTTGAAAGGCGTTCCACAATATTTATTATTTCTTTTTGATAATATGATCACAATACGATATATAATAAGACAATTATTTACATCTTAGGCTCATGATTATTTACTTCAAAAGATGCTTCAGGCGAATTTTCAATGACATTATGTATTGCGTTTTCTGTTATCAAAGTTAACTGTTCTTTACCAGAGGTTTACACAACCTTAATATAGGTTATGCTAGAATTCATATTTCATTATATGCCGATCTTGAATTAACTAATATAGTGCACATCACGCACTACAATGATAATAGTATCATAATAATATGTGATATTTATAAAGGGTCTTATTCAGCTAGAAGCTGCTCTAAGGCGCTTTAAAATATTATTTACAATATTATTATCCCTCACCCAGACCTGTTTCCACCCAAGACATATCTCAACTCCTAAAGGAGCATACAACGCATGCTGCCATTATAGGCGCAAAGCTTTACTCAAACACATAGCCATCGCGTCCTGTCAGGTAATCATTTCTTTATGGATGAGTGAACCAGTTGCCACATGACAGCATTGCAGCGCACGGAGCCTCGAACCCGTGACCGTTTGGTTACGAGTCCTACTCTCAAACAAACTGCGCTATTACGACTCGACAATGAAGCAGCAGAGAAATCATCATTATTTAATACAAACACAGCAAGGTTAGAATTGATCAAGATGACGGAAAGGAATTTGTATTTAATTAATGTTAATTGTATTCGATTTCAGTCTGATAAAGCATGATGTCAGCTAAACAACAGTGAGTATTTTTCAAGTTAATGTTAACAAACATGTCAGGCAGTTGGCAAAATATCCATGATTTACTTTCGTTTGAAATCTGCTCCCGTAAGAGCGTATAAAAATTGCGATATCAGTCCATATTTCAGGACTAACCCGCGGGGTATTGGGAGTAGTTTTCAATAAGCAATAACCATGCCTCGGATAAACCTCATTGGCTACAGTACTGCCACTGCGCAAAGCTGCTTAATGAAAATCAAAACAAATACTATGATGGGACAAGAAAGCATTAGAAATGGTGTCTGATAGTCAGACTGTTTTATTCGCTTTAGACAACTTATTGTATGAGTAGAGTTTGTTCGAGGAGGCTGCGAAACATATCTCTATTCTACAGTTTAGATGAGAAAGAAAGGGATTCTCATTTAAATACTAGACAAAAAGTGGCATGATTAGAAACACGTAAAACACAGAAACTAAAGTGACGCCATCTGGCGAATACGGTGTTTCATTGTACTTCTATCAAGATAGATCAATCAATTAATGCAATGGTAGAGCACTAGTATTGTGTGCTATTTTGCCTTTCATGGGAATACAGTATTGATATTTTAGCTAGGAAAGCTGCCAAAATGGTTTTACCGTCAACTGGCTTGTTACCATTTCCGTATCTTGGCGGATATTCTCTAAGGGTTGATGGTGAATTTTAGTGAACTACTAGATATTGTGTTTCTTTCTTGAGGTGTGACAAAGGAAGTTGGAAGTGAGAGGAAGTTTAGTTTGGCTGGTCATAGGTCGATGAATAGCACGTTTGCTCAAGTAGCCAGATGTGAATAGAGTATAAATTCTGTTGATGAAGAGTTCGTTTTGCAAGGTAAATGCGGATAATATTTGACCCCATTTTGACAATAAAAAGTTTACATAAATGAAATGAATTTGTTTTTGTTTACTGATTTCTGCAATTTCTTATCAACTTGCGGTATAGGCTTTCCCTGCGTTGTGTGGTATTGTTATTAAAGTATGGCAGTCGGTATTAGGCTCAGAATATTAAGTACTTTGTGGCTTGAGCCTCCCTGAAATAAGTTAGAGTTATACTGTTCGAATACCTGTGTTGGATATGGTGGAGAGATTTAGGCACACACAGGTCTTTGGTAAGTATGCTAAAAAATCTTCGAATGGTATGAATGTGTTGAAAGGCGTTCCACAATATTTATTATTTCTTTTTGATAATATGATCACAATACGATATATAATAAGACAATTATTTACATCTTAGGCTCATGATTATTTACTTCAAAAGATGCTTCAGGCGAATTTTCAATGACATTATGTATTGCGTTTTCTGTTATCAAAGTTAACTGTTCTTTATAGAGGTTTACACAACCTTAATATAGGTTATGCTAGAATTCATATTTCATTATATGCCGATCTTGAATTAACTAATATAGTGCACATCACGCACTACAATGATAATAGTATCATAATAATATGTGATATTTATAAAGGGTCTTATTCAGCTAGAAGCTGCTCTAAGGCGCTTTACAATATTATTTACAATATTATTATCCCTCACCCAGACCTGTTTCCACCCAAGACATATCTCAACTCCTAAAGGAGCATACAACGCATGCTGCCATTATAGGCGCAAAGCTTTACTCAAACACATAGCCATCGCGTCCTGTCAGGTAATCATTTCTTTATGGATGAGTGAACCAGTTGCCACATGATAGCATTGCAGCGCACGGAGCCTCGAACCCGTGACCGTTTGGTTACGAGTCCTACTCTCAAACAAACTGCGCTATTACGACTCGACAATGAAGCAGCAGAGAAATCATCATTATTTAATACAAACACAGCAAGGTTAGAATTGATCAAGATGACGGAAAGGAATTTGTATTTAATTAATGTTAATTGTATTCGATTTCAGTCTGATAAAGCATGATGTCAGCTAAACAACAGTGAGTATTTTTCAAGTTAATGTTAACAAAAATGTCAGGCAGTCGGCAAAATATCCATGATTTACTTTCGTTTGAAATCTGCTCCCGTAAGAGCGTATAAAAATTGCGATATCAGTCCATATTTCAGGACTAACCCGCGGGGTATTGGGAGTAGTTTTCAATAAGCAATAACCATGCCTCGGATAAACCTCATTGGCTACAGTACTGCCACTGCGCAAAGCTGCTTAATGAAAATCAAAACAAATACTATGATGGGACAAGAAAGCATTAGAAATGGTGTCTGATAGTCAGACTGTTTTATTCGCTTTAGACAACTTATTGTATGAGTAGAGTTTGTTCGAGGAGGCTGCGAAACATATCTCTATTCTACAGTTTAGATGAGAAAGAAAGGGATTCTCATTTAAATACTAGACAAAAAGTGGCATGATTAGAAACACGTAAAACACAGAAACTAAAGTGACGCCATCTGGCGAATACGGTGTTTCATTGTACTTCTATCAAGATAGATCAATCAATTAATGCAATGGTAGAGCACTAGTATTGTGTGCTATTTTGCCTTTCATGGGAATACAGTATTGATATTTTAGCTAGGAAAGCTGCCAAAATGGTTTTACCGTCAACTGGCTTGTTACCATTTCCGTATCTTGGCGGATATTCTCTAAGGGTTGATGGTGAATTTTAGTGAACTACTAGATATTGTGTTTCTTTCTTGAGGTGTGACAAAGGAAGTTGGAAGTGAGAGGAAGTTTAGTTTGGCTGGTCATAGGTCGATGAATAGCACGTTTGCTCAAGTAGCCAGATGTGAATAGAGTATAAATTCTGTTGATGAAGAGTTCGTTTTGCAAGGTAAATGCGGATAATATTTGACCCCATTTTGACAATAAAAAGTTTACATAAATGAAATGAATTTGTTTTTGTTTACTGATTTCTGCAATTTCTTATCAACTTGCGGTATAGGCTTTCCCTGCGTTGTGTGGTATTGTTATTAAAGTATGGCAGTCGGTATTAGGCTCAGAATATTAAGTACTTTGTGGCTTGAGCCTCTCTGAAATAAGTTAGAGTTATACTGTTCGAATACCTGTGTTGGATATGGTGGAGAGATTTAGGCACACACAGGTCTTTGGTAAGTATGCTAAAAAATCTTCGAATGGTATGAATGTGTTGAAAGGCGTTCCACAATATTTATTATTTCTTTTTGATAATATGATCACAATACGATATATAATAAGACAATTATTTACATCTTAGGCTCATGATTATTTACTTCAAAAGATGCTTCAGGCGAATTTTCAATGACATTATGTATTGCGTTTTCTGTTATCAAAGTTAACTGTTCTTTACAGAGGTTTACACAACCTTAATATAGGTTATGCTAGAATTCATATTTCATTATATGCCGATCTTGAATTAACTAATATAGTGCACATCACGCACTACAATGATAATAGTATCATAATAATATGTGATATTTATAAAGGGTCTTATTCAGCTAGAAGCTGCTCTAAGGCGCTTTACAATATTATTTACAATATTATTATCCCTCACCCAGACCTGTTTCCACCCAAGACATATCCCCCGGGAAAACCGATGTGAAACCAAATTTTCCCGTTTTGGGGTTACGGAGGTTTCCTCCCTTCGGGGAAACCCGGGTTTTGGCATTCCCCCCAAACCTCGAAGGAAAAAGCAGCAAAAACTTCATTATTTAATACAAAAAAAGGGGAAAGGAGAATTGATCAAGATGAGGGGGGGAAATTTTGGGTTTTTAAATTAATGTTTTTTTTCTTTTATCTAAAACATGATGTCGTTTAAAACAGGGTTTTTTAATTTAAATTTTAAAAAAATGGGGGTTTATCCATAACCAAAGGAAGAAAAAATTTGCGATTCAGCCCTTACCAGGAAAAAGGGGGTATTGGGAGTAGTTTTCAATAAGCAATCCATGCCCAAAATTTTGGTTTAAATGAAATCCAAAACGTTTGAAAATAAACACCATTTCTAATGCTTTCTTGTCCCATCATAGTATTTGTTTTGATTTTCATTAAGCAGCTTTGCGCAGTGGCAGTACTGTAGCCAATGAGGTTTATCCGAGGCATGGTTATTGCTTATTGAAAACTACTCCCAATACCCCGCGGGTTAGTCCTGAAATATGGACTGATATCGCAATTTTTATACGCTCTTACGGGAGCAGATTTCAAACGAAAGTAAATCATGGATATTTTGCCGACTGCCTGACATTTTTGTTAACATTAACTTGAAAAATACTCACTGTTGTTTAGCTGACATCATGCTTTATCAGACTGAAATCGAATACAATTAACATTAATTAAATACAAATTCCTTTCCGTCATCTTGATCAATTCTAACCTTGCTGTGTTTGTATTAAATAATGATGATTTCTCTGCTGCTTCATTGTCGAGTCGTAATAGCGCAGTTTGTTTGAGAGTAGGACTCGTAACCAAACGGTCACGGGTTCGAGGCTCCGTGCGCTGCAATGCTATCATGTGGCAACTGGTTCACTCATCCATAAAGAAATGATTACCTGACAGGACGCGATGGCTATGTGTTTGAGTAAAGCTTTGCGCCTATAATGGCAGCATGCGTTGTATGCTCCTTTAGGAGTTGAGATATGTCTTGGGTGGAAACAGGTCTGGGTGAGGGATAATAATATTGTAAATAATATTGTAAAGCGCCTTAGAGCAGCTTCTAGCTGAATAAGACCCTTTATAAATATCACATATTATTATGATACTATTATCATTGTAGTGCGTGATGTGCACTATATTAGTTAATTCAAGATCGGCATATAATGAAATATGAATTCTAGCATAACCTATATTAAGGTTGTGTAAAACTCTGTAAAGAACAGTTAACTTTGATAACAGAAAACGCAATACATAATGTCATTGAAAATTCGCCTGAAGCATCTTTTGAAGTAAATAATCATGAGCCTAAGATGTAAATAATTGTCTTATTATATATCGTATTGTGATCATATTATCAAAAAGAAATAATAAATATTGTGGAACGCCTTTCAACACATTCATACCATTCGAAGATTTTTTAGCATACTTACCAAAGACCTGTGTGTGCCTAAATCTCTCCACCATATCCAACACAGGTATTCGAACAGTATAACTCTAACTTATTTCAGGGAGGCTCAAGCCACAAAGTACTTAATATTCTGAGCCTAATACCGACTGCCATACTTTAATAACAATACCACACAACGCAGGGAAAGCCTATACCGCAAGTTGATCAGAAATTGCAGAAATCAGTAAACAAAAACAAATTCATTTCATTTATGTAAACTTTTTATTGTCAAAATGGGGTCAAATATTATCCGCATTTACCTTGCAAAACGAACTCTTCATCAACAGAATTTATACTCTATTCACATCTGGCTACTTGAGCAAACGTGCTATTCATCGACCTATGACCAGCCAAACTAAACTTCCTCTCACTTCCAACTTCCTTTGTCACACCTCAAGAAAGAAACACAATATCTAGTAGTTCACTAAAATTCACCATCAACCCTTAGAGAATATCCGCCAAGATACGGAAATGGTAACAAGCCAGTTGACGGTAAAACCATTTTGGCAGCTTTCCTAGCTAAAATATCAATACTGTATTCCCATGAAAGGCAAAATAGCACACAATACTAGTGCTCTACCATTGCATTAATTGATTGATCTATCTTGATAGAAGTACAATGAAACACCGTATTCGCCAGATGGCGTCACTTTAGTTTCTGTGTTTTACGTGTTTCTAATCATGCCACTTTTTGTCTAGTATTTAAATGAGAATCCCTTTCTTTCTCATCTAAACTGTAGAATAGAGATATGTTTCGCAGCCTCCTCGAACAAACTCTACTCATACAATAAGTTGTCTAAAGCGAATAAAACAGTCTGACTATCAGACACCATTTCTAATGCTTTCTTGCCCCATCATAGTATTTGTTTTGATTTTCATTAAGCAGCTTTGCGCAGTGGCAGTACTGTAGCCAATGAGGTTTATCCGAGGCATGGTTATTGCTTATTGAAAACTACTCCCAATACCCCGCGGGTTAGTCCTGAAATATGGACTGATATCGCAATTTTTATACGCTCTTACGGGAGCAGATTTCAAACGAAAGTAAATCATGGATATTTTGCCGACTGCCTGACATTTTTGTTAACATTAACTTGAAAAATACTCACTGTTGTTTAGCTGACATCATGCTTTATCAGACTGAAATCGAATACAATTAACATTAATTAAATACAAATTCCTTTCCGTCATCTTGATCAATTCTAACCTTGCTGTGTTTGTATTAAATAATGATGATTTCTCTGCTGCTTCATTGTCGAGTCGTAATAGCGCAGTTTGTTTGAGAGTAGGACTCGTAACCAAACGGTCACGGGTTCGAGGCTCCGTGCGCTGCAATGCTGTCATGTGGCAACTGGTTCACTCATCCATAAAGAAATGATTACCTGACAGGACGCGATGGCTATGTGTTTGAGTAAAGCTTTGCGCCTATAATGGCAGCATGCGTTGTATGCTCCTTTAGGAGTTGAGATATGTCTTGGGTGGAAACAGGTCTGGGTGAGGGATAATAATATTGTAAATAATATTGTAAAGCGCCTTAGAGCAGCTTCTAGCTGAATAAGACCCTTTATAAATATCACATATTATTATGATACTATTATCATTGTAGTGCGTGATGTGACTATATTAGTTAATTCAAGATCGGCATATAATGAAATATGAATTCTAGCATAACCTATATTAAGGTTGTGTAAACCTCTGTAAAGAACAGTTAACTTTGATAACAGAAAACGCAATACATAATGTCATTGAAAATTCGCCTGAAGCATCTTTTGAAGTAAATAATCATGAGCCTAAGATGTAAATAATTGTCTTATTATATATCGTATTGTGATCATATTATCAAAAAGAAATAATAAATATTGTGGAACGCCTTTCAACACATTCATACCATTCGAAGATTTTTTAGCATACTTACCAAAGACCTGTGTGTGCCTAAATCTCTCCACCATATCCAACACAGGTATTCGAACAGTATAACTCTAACTTATTTCAGGGAGGCTCAAGCCACAAAGTACTTAATATTCTGAGCCTAATACCGACTGCCATACTTTAATAACAATACCACACAACGCAGGGAAAGCCTATACCGCAAGTTGATAGAAATTGCAGAAATCAGTAAACAAAAACAAATTCATTTCATTTATGTAAACTTTTTATTGTCAAAATGGGGTCAAATATTATCCGCATTTACCTTGCAAAACGAACTCTTCATCAACAGAATTTATACTCTATTCACATCTGGCTACTTGAGCAAACGTGCTATTCATCGACCTATGACCAGCCAAACTAAACTTCCTCTCACTTCCAACTTCCTTTGTCACACCTCAAGAAAGAAACACAATATCTAGTAGTTCACTAAAATTCACCATCAACCCTTAGAGAATATCCGCCAAGATACGGAAATGGTAACAAGCCAGTTGACGGTAAAACCATTTTGGCAGCTTTCCTAGCTAAAATATCAATACTGTATTCCCATGAAAGGCAAAATAGCACACAATACTAGTGCTCTACCATTGCATTAATTGATTGATCTATCTTGATAGAAGTACAATGAAACACCGTATTCGCCAGATGGCGTCACTTTAGTTTCTGTGTTTTACGTGTTTCTAATCATGCCACTTTTTGTCTAGTATTTAAATGAGAATCCCTTTCTTTCTCATCTAAACTGTAGAATAGAGATATGTTTCGCAGCCTCCTCGAACAAACTCTACTCATACAATAAGTTGTCTAAAGCGAATAAAACAGTCTGACTATCAGACACCATTTCTAATGCTTTCTTGCCCATCATAGTATTTGTTTTGATTTTCATTAAGCAGCTTTGCGCAGTGGCAGTACTGTAGCCAATGAGGTTTATCCGAGGCATGGTTATTGCTTATTGAAAACTACTCCCAATACCCCGCGGGTTAGTCCTGAAATATGGACTGATATCGCAATTTTTATACGCTCTTACGGGAGCAGATTTCAAACGAAAGTAAATCATGGATATTTTGCCGACTGCCTGACATTTTTGTTAACATTAACTTGAAAAATACTCACTGTTGTTTAGCTGACATCATGCTTTATCAGACTGAAATCGAATACAATTAACATTAATTAAATACAAATTCCTTTCCGTCATCTTGATCAATTCTAACCTTGCTGTGTTTGTATTAAATAATGATGATTTCTCTGCTGCTTCATTGTCGAGTCGTAATAGCGCAGTTTGTTTGAGAGTAGGACTCGTAACCAAACGGTCACGGGTTCGAGGCTCCGTGCGCTGCAATGCTGTCATGTGGCAACTGGTTCACTCATCCATAAAGAAATGATTACCTGACAGGACGCGATGGCTATGTGTTTGAGTAAAGCTTTGCGCCTATAATGGCAGCATGCGTTGTATGCTCCTTTAGGAGTTGAGATATGTCTTGGGTGGAAACAGGTCTGGGTGAGGGATAATAATATTGTAAATAATATTGTAAAGCGCCTTAGAGCAGCTTCTAGCTGAATAAGACCCTTTATAAATATCACATATTATTATGATACTATTATCATTGTAGTGCGTGATGTGCACTATATTAGTTAATTCAAGATCGGCATATAATGAAATATGAATTCTAGCATAACCTATATTAAGGTTGTGTAAACCTCTGTAAAGAACAGTTAACTTTGATAACAGAAAACGCAATACATAATGTCATTGAAAATTCGCCTGAAGCATCTTTTGAAGTAAATAATCATGAGCCTAAGATGTAAATAATTGTCTTATTATATATCGTATTGTGATCATATTATCAAAAAGAAATAATAAATATTGTGGAACGCCTTTCAACACATTCATACCATTCGAAGATTTTTTAGCATACTTACCAAAGACCTGTGTGTGCCTAAATCTCTCCACCATATCCAACACAGGTATTCGAACAGTATAACTCTAACTTATTTCAGGGAGGCTCAAGCCACAAAGTACTTAATATTCTGAGCCTAATACCGACTGCCATACTTTAATAACAATACCACACAACGCAGGGAAAGCCTATACCGCAAGTTGATAAGAAATTGCAGAAATCAGTAAACAAAAACAAATTCATTTCATTTATGTAAACTTTTTATTGTCAAAATGGGGTCAAATATTATCCGCATTTACCTTGCAAAACGAACTCTTCATCAACAGAATTTATACTCTATTCACATCTGGCTACTTGAGCAAACGTGCTATTCATCGACCTATGACCAGCCAAACTAAACTTCCTCTCACTTCCAACTTCCTTTGTCACACCTCAAGAAAGAAACACAATATCTAGTAGTTCACTAAAATTCACCATCAACCCTTAGAGAATATCCGCCAAGATACGGAAATGGTAACAAGCCAGTTGACGGTAAAACCATTTTGGCAGCTTTCCTAGCTAAAATATCAATACTGTATTCCCATGAAAGGCAAAATAGCACACAATACTAGTGCTCTACCATTGCATTAATTGATTGATCTATCTTGATAGAAGTACAATGAAACACCGTATTCGCCAGATGGCGTCACTTTAGTTTCTGTGTTTTACGTGTTTCTAATCATGCCACTTTTTTTTTTTTTTTTTTTTTTTTTTTTTTTTTTTTTTTTTTTTTTTTTTTTTTTACGAAAGTAAATCATGGATATTTTGCCGACTGCCTGACATTTTGTTAACATTAACTTGAAAAATACTCACTGTTGTTTAGCTGACATCATGCTTTATCAGACTGAAATCGAATACAATTAACATTAATTAAATACAAATTCCTTTCCGTCATCTTGATCAATTCTAACCTTGCTGTGTTGTATTAAATAATGATGATTTCTCTGCTGCTTCATTGTCGAGTCGTAATAGCGCAGTTTGTTTGAGAGTAGGACTCGTAACCAAACGGTCACGGGTTCGAGGCTCCGTGCGCTGCAATGCTGATCATGTGGCAACTGGTTCACTCATCCATAAAGAAATGATTACCTGACAGGACGCGATGGCTATGTGTTTGAGTAAAGCTTTGCGCCTATAATGGCAGCATGCGTTGTATGCTCCTTTAGGAGTTGAGATATGTCTTGGGTGGAAACAGGTCTGGGTGAGGGATAATAATATTGTAAATAATATTGTAAAGCGCCTTAGAGCAGCTTCTAGCTGAATAAGACCCTTTATAAATATCACATATTATTATGATACTATTATCATTGTAGTGCGTGATGTGCACTATATTAGTTAATTCAAGATCGGCATATAATGAAATATGAATTCTAGCATAACCTATATTAAGGTTGTGTAAACCTCTGTAAAGAACAGTTAACTTTGATAACAGAAAACGCAATACATAATGTCATTGAAAATTCGCCTGAAGCATCTTTTGAAGTAAATAATCATGAGCCTAAGATGTAAATAATTGTCTTATTATATATCGTATTGTGATCATATTATCAAAAAGAAATAATAAATATTGTGGAACGCCTTTCAACACATTCATACCATTCGAAGATTTTTTAGCATACTTACCAAAGACCTGTGTGTGCCTAAATCTCTCCACCATATCCAACACAGGTATTCGAACAGTATAACTCTAACTTATTTCAGGGAGGCTCAAGCCACAAAGTACTTAATATTCTGAGCCTAATACCGACTGCCATACTTTAATAACAATACCACACAACGCAGGGAAAGCCTATACCGCAAGTTGATCAGAAATTGCAGAAATCAGTAAACAAAAACAAATTCATTTCATTTATGTAAACTTTTTATTGTCAAAATGGGGTCAAATATTATCCGCATTTACCTTGCAAAACGAACTCTTCATCAACAGAATTTATACTCTATTCACATCTGGCTACTTGAGCAAACGTGCTATTCATCGACCTATGACCAGCCAAACTAAACTTCCTCTCACTTCCAACTTCCTTTGTCACACCTCAAGAAAGAAAAACACAATATCTAGTAGTTCACTAAAATTCACCATCAACCCTTAGAGAATATCCGCCAAGATACGGAAATGGTAACAAGCCAGTTGACGGTAAAACCATTTTGGCAGCTTTCCTAGCTAAAATATCAATACTGTATTCCCATGAAAGGCAAAATAGCACACAATACTAGTGCTCTACCATTGCATTAATTGATTGATCTATCTTGATAGAAGTACAATGAAACACCGTATTCGCCAGATGGCGTCACTTTAGTTTCTGTGTTTTACGTGTTTCTAATCATGCCACTTTTTGTCTAGTATTTAAATGAGAATCCCTTTCTTTCTCATCTGAACTGTAGAATAGAGATATGTTTCGCAGCCTCCTCGAACAAACTCTACTCATACAATAAGTTGTCTAAAGCGAATAAAACAGTCTGACTATCAGACACCATTTCTAATGCTTTCTTGCCCCATCATAGTATTTGTTTTGATTTTCATTAAGCAGCTTTGCGCAGTGGCAGTACTGTAGCCAATGAGGTTTATCCGAGGCATGGTTATTGCTTATTGAAAACTACTCCCAATACCCCGCGGGTTAGTCCTGAAATATGGACTGATATCGCAATTTTTATACGCTCTTACGGGAGCAGATTTCAAACGAAAGTAAATCATGGATATTTTGCCGACTGCCTGACATTTTTGTTAACATTAACTTGAAAAATACTCACTGTTGTTTAGCTGACATCATGCTTTTTCAGACTGAAATCGAATACAATTAATATGAATTAAATACAAATTCCTTTCCGTCATCTTGATCAATTCTAACCTTGCTGTGTGTCTATTAAATATTGGTGATTTCTCTGCTGTTTCATTGTCGAGCGGTAATAGCGCAGTTAGTTAGAGAGTAGGACTCGTGGGCGATATTATGAGGATCTACGGATTCACGATCATTTTCGGACGTATCCTCAAGCATTAAATTCAGCTAATTACCGTCTCCAATGTTTCTTTAACTTCGTCAATTTGATTTCAATTTTTTACACTGCATTTGTGATCGGTGTCGCCACTACTCTGTCGTGAATGACTACAGTAACTCCAACACCTTATTTGTTATCATATTAACTGAAGAAGAGTGGCCAGATCTCATATCGAATGCAGTAGGGCCCATGCTCGATGTAGGTCAGGAGAGAATTTCAGTCGTAAACACTCAGCAAATGAAGTCAAGGGTATTCACTAGTATCAACAAACACATACTTCGGGAGGTGCCCAAACCATATTCTTATAGCCATGCATTGGATCGGTAGTTGCAGAGAGGCTTTCAGCATGGACATAAAGGCAGTATGAATGTAAACATTTCTCGTCAAAGTAGAAGAGATGTCCAACGTAGAGAATCTACCAATGTTGTCTTTGGCAGTGTTAATCATTTTCGTCTGACGGCTGTAGTACCGAAGGCTCAAATGCACAAAGCTCCATCAACAGGCAGAGTATATAATTGGGTCTTTATTACACGCCTGCTGCCGAGATGTACCTAATCGCAGCTAGCATCACATATTCAAGACACCTTTGGATTGCATACCAAACCTGAAAAGCTGCAAACGAAATATGACTCCTACAGTTCATTTTGTTGCCTGATGTGCACACAATCTGAGAAACACTTTAATGAAGCCACCATCTTGGCCCACTGGAGTTATGGTCAAGTTGTTTCATGATTAAACACTTCGTGTGTTGCTACGTTTATTTTATTATGTTTATAACTGTATTGTTTTAATTAAATCATAACACTCTGAAAATAGGTTCTTTTAACTGTAAAAATGTCAAGACATCAGTATCAGAAATCCAAATGTTATGTGCATCGAGTGATATTATTTTCTTGCTGGAAACACGGTTAACGGATTTTGATACACAATTTATAACCATTATTAGTGATGAATTTTATGATAAAGGTATTTCTTCAATGGATTCCAGTATACATCTCCTCGCAGGTCCTCCACGTGGTAGACTAGGTATATTAAGGAGAAAATCTCTAGGTGAGAAATATAATATTGTGGATCTTAATGATGCAAAACTTCTGGGTATGGAGATTGCTATTAAAAATAATGATGACGAAATTAAATTGCTATTTGTTAATATTTATATGCCATTTGATTGTGCTGATAATACAGATGATTCCATGCATCATTTGTTTAGAGTTAATGATATTTTTTAACATACCCTACTCCATATATGTAAGTTATTGGTGACCTTAATGCCAATGTAACCATCAAGAACAACCAATTTAGTTCTAAATATGGTGAAACTTTATTGAAGTTTTGTAATGATGAAGGTATTTTCGTGGCTGATTATGACTACCTTTCTAATGACTTACACACTTTTGCTAGTTCTGCACATAATACTGTGAGCTGGTTGGATCATATACTTACAACTAACACTGGCCGGAATCTTATAGAACATAATGATGACATAAACAATCTTCTGATCAGCTCCCACTATTATTACTTTTGAACTGTGAGTGTGTTTTCATGTTATGGAACATAGCGAATGTAATTTTATTCCACGCATTGATTGGTCCTCCATCGATTCTCCTTCAATTGATGGATATCACAATAAAATTTCACAGTTGTTGGGCAATATTACTCTTGATTATGACATGCTTAGTTGCAATGAAATATCATTTAATAATTAAGATCATAAATATGTATTTAAGTATCATTAAAGCTCTGTGTGACTCTAGTCACAATTTGATTCTTGTTGTGGGAACAAAACAGCTCACTCAGATGCCCGGGAGGCCTTTTTACTTCGGTAGTTTAACTCTAAGCCTAGATTTTGACCCATATGTGACATCATGAATTCATCACGTGCTAGATTAAAACAATGTTTGCTTTTTGACAATTCCAATGAAGATTGAGCTGAAGCTGATGCTTTAGCAAATAATCTTCTATTAAATGATAATGTCAGTTTTTGAAGGAAGTTAACAAGATGAACCGTACTAGTAGTAATGTTCTGGCATCAACAATAAATGGTGTTACAAGTAAAAATAATATAGTTAAGGTCTTAATACAGAAAACACAATTACAGCCCAATTGCCACTACTAGTGTTGTTTCTAAGATCTTAGAAATCTTATTGTTGGATAGACTAGAGTTTCAGTTGGAAACTTCTAGTAATCAGTTTAGATTTAAAAGTAAACATGGTACAGACATGTGTGTGTACACTCTCAAGCAGATAACCGAATATTATAATCGACGCTCTAGTCCAGTATATATTTGTTATCTTAATGCTTCAAAAACATTTGATCGTATTAATGAAGAAATTTATTAAACGTAAATTGATTTTACTTTGATCCGTCTTCTCATATTCTGGTAATGCTGAGGTAACCAATTCTCCCAATTCTTTATTGGTCTAATGGTGTAAGACGGGGTGGAATTATGTGACCTATGTTGTTTAATATATACATGGATAAGCTCAGTTGCAACTTTAATCAGAGTTATATTGGTTGTAGTATGAATGGCATGATCATAAATCATTTAATGTACGCGGATGATACCTGTATCATAGCTTCCTTACCTTCAGCTTTCCATGAACTGTTTGATATCTGTGCTCTCTTTGCTGTTTAAAATGTTATTGTTTTTAATTAGTAAAAGACAGTGTATGTATGTCAAACGAAATTCACAGTATGGTTCATTTGTACCTACTCTCTGCCTTAATGAGATACCTCTGACTTTCGTGACAAGTAACAAATATTTAGGCATAATTATACATGCCAAATATCAGGATGATGATGATATCATGAGATATGTTTTGAGATAATTTTATTCAAGAGGGAATATGGGTAGCAGTTGTTTTTAAATATGTTCCTCCAGTATTAAAGTAAAATTATTTGGATCATTCCTTTGCAGTGCCCATGGCTTTAATGTGTGGTCAACTGATAAATAGTATTCGTATTAGCGTGTTTTAGTAGCATTTAATAATATATACAGAAAATGATTTGGTATGTTATGGGGGGAGAGTATGTCTGCAATTTATGTCAATAATAATATTGATTCTTTTGAGGTGCTGGTTCGCAAACATTTTATAGTTTTAAAACAAGTTTAGGTGCTACTAGCAATTTGCTAGTACAACGAACTGTTTCTAGTTTGTCTTACAATCAATCTAGCTGTTATGTTAGATGGACGAAAATACATAATTTCAAATTTTGTTTAAATAATTTGTTATGTGTACTATATACCTCACTGTATCGTATGTATATGGCATTTTATATTCTGAAATAAATTGTTTTAATTGAATAATAATAATAATGCACTGATGTTTGAATACAAGATAATTATGGATACTCAAATTATATCATATTAATCCCTTTCTGTGCTGAGGGAAATTCCTCAGGTGAATGTGTGAAACAATCAGCTGTGATCACACCGCTGAATGGACGCTCTTTAATTCCTCTGTCCTGTGCAGGTATGATGTCAGTCATTGCCTCGGGGATCAGTATTGTTTCTGTCTTGGAAATGTCTATTTCAATGAGGTAGACCTTCTCTGGTCGACGAATTATTCAATGTTAAAAACAACGATTTTTGCAATAAATATGAGTTTCAAACAGTTTCTTGACTTTTGATCTCAAAACTGAATATGGCATTGGATTTTCCATATATAAAAACCTACAAAAGCGCATTTCATAAAGGTTTCTACCTTGTTTAGTCAAAATGATATGTACATGAATACATTTTGGCCAGGCGGTGTCGGCCATCTTGGATTTCTCAATTTTGAGGCCTAATCGACCATTTATGGGCTAGGCATACAGCAGATTTGAGACAGCACCCCTCAATACCCCTAAAAACTTCTATCACCTAAATTAACACCATTTGCCTCCAGCACTTTAAATATGCGCATTTTCACCAATTCTGCCTAGTGTATTATAAGTTACCCAGTAATTAGACTTAGCCTATTGATATTAACATTAAACAACCACACAAAATGGTAATATGGCTGTCTGCCTTTAATGACACCAGAACATATGGTCTGCCACATAGTAAAACACCCTCTATAATATTACATAAATTAAAAGTTTTAATCCTGCTAAAACACATAGCATGACTTAATTAATGTGCTTACAATTATATACAAATGCATCAGAACTTAGAAATAATTACATACACATTTCAGCAGGAACTTCCTAAGACTACAAATCTGATCTGTTCAAACGCCTGTCTCTTTCTGATCAACGTACCCAGCTTACCACAACGCAAAATACGTCTGTCTTCAGTCATCCATGTGATTGGTATTGTACACATTGGCTAGCTTGATTGATTGAGACACAAATGAAATACACAGCCACAAACTTAGCTCCACAGGCATGGACAAAAATGGGGCATTTGTCAAACATAATGCCGACTTTGTAACAAATATATTACATGTGTATTGCTTAAAATGGTTTTGTTTTTGGAGCTATTTTCAACATAGCAGTAATTCAAGTTATACAAGACTGCTATTTGCTGAAAATGTTCAGGGGAACGATGTTTATGTCGTGTTCTAGTGTATGGTATGCACCAATTGTATTGTTGTTCGTTTTTTTAAATACAGTCTTTACAATGCACACTTGTTTTTATTAATCAAATACAATTTAATTGGAATTAATGGCCCGATTCTCAGTGTTACTGAACCACAGTACCTAAAATGGCATGAAATGTAGATTAATAATTGCATTGTTAGAGTAATGGACCAGTACTGAAATGATACCGAATGCGTTACTGTACTAATCAGCCCGATAACGGGATGATATTGAGCCGATATCGTACCAGGCTGATATCGGCTCGGTAACCGTGTGGCATATCGGCCAAGTACATAACCGTAATAGCTGGCTCCGATATGCCCCCCGTGGACCCCTGCCAACATGAAAAATGGATGCCACCATCACCAAATTCGGATGGACTACTTCTGTGACGTCATTTTCAAAATGGCCGTCACTGAAATTAGCGAAATTACGGAAGTCACGGAAAAAGTAACAGGAAAAAAGCCAGGAGCATAGAATGATCATTTACTATGACCTCCTTTTAGCCGAGCATATTTTGTCATTATTTATCACGTGCAGTAGAATGCAGTCAGTCGTAAACCCCTAATCCCGATCTGTAAGGGCCAAATAACGTGTGGAAAATACACTTCTCACAAAGCGTCTGGATATACAGAAATTTTAAAATCTCTTAAAATAGAAGAATTTTAAAATAATTATAGCATCATTGCATTTGAGAATGCCAAATATCAGGCAGGTTAATGGCTGTTTGGAGTCAATTTCACTGCGGTCTTCTTTACGTCTCGCATCTCGTTGTTTCAACGCTAACATGTTCCAAAAGTTATATGTTCTGGTATGTTTATATCCCACCGATTTAATACCGTCCTCATCCTAAACAATCTCGGATTTCAGGAACTGAAATATGTATGTAAGTGTCAGGTGTGTCACTTTCGTGCACATGGTAGGCTAAATGGGCCGAGCGACCTCCAAATGTAATGAAGCGAAGTCAAAGATGAAACAGCTTCTGATATGCCCACGCCGAGATTCGAACTCAGGTGGTAGTGATCTGTGGCCCAACGCGCTACCAACTAGACCACAGAGGGTCATTCAGTGAAGATTATAAAGAAAAAGACGACTTTTCCATACGAGGCACGTTTATTATGAAAAGCATCTGTAAAATCGTATTCTCCAAAACCTGGAAATGATAGTCAACATATCGTCGTTACAGGACAATAAGGGTAATAGCGTTCAGAAAATAATAACTTTATCAAATAACTGTTTTAACTCTATGGCCAACAAACAGCATTAATACCGCATATCTAACAAACGTATGTGGAAGTTGATAAAATACGGACACAAACATCACAGCTTGTATTATCCATGATCCACTCTGTGTGTGTGTGTGTATACCTATGACAAAGACTTGATGCCTTTAATACAAATTCACATGCTTACATTCAAATCAGTACTGCTGTTCTTACAGAGAACATGTCTGGAACATATAAACACGCACGCAGAGTATGTCTTTGATTGTATACTCTATAACACTCAAGTATCCTCAGCCATCTCCAGTTGTGCGTTAACTAGAAGCAAAATAACCTGTTTAGGTCCTTCACGAGATGGACTCAACTACGCGAGCATAAATTGTAGGACCCGTGCGTGTAAGTATATCATTATCCGTACTTGAACTCGGACAATGATATGGTAAAATACAAATCACCTGCTATTTATATCTACGTTAGAGACACATGTGTATATACTTACGTACATCTACAAACAAAATGCGTACATGTTGAATTTTTAACCTATGATGTACCATCTTCAACACCACCCACAACTAATATGCTGTAATGAATAAGCCTTTCCGTCAATAACAAAGTCTATCTTTAATAGTTCAAACAAATTACTCACGCACATAAACACACTGTGTTTATGTGCGTGTGTGTGTGGGGGGGGGGGTCCGAGTGTTCTCGGCATACGAGTTGTCAAGAGTTCTAAACATCCTAGGATCGGTTCTATCAATATAACTATAGAGAGACAATTAGCAAAAATGTACGACAGCGTTTCGATGTAATCACTGACACACGCAACGATGGCACCGTAGATAGCTAATTTATCATCCGAAGAAGATACTAAGATTATATTGTTGTCTAACTGGCTGTTATTGTGTAACAGATTCTAACTGAAATTCCGTGGGAGAAAATTACCATTTCGTATTTCTGAAACAAGACGCCGAATTAAGAATGTACGTACAACCAGAACTATTTCTGTACATGTACCAGGCATGACAGTGGCCTTTGGGGGAAAAAACCCGAAAAGCAGCAACTGAGCCGCATGCACCTGGGGGTGAGGGAAAAATTAGGTTTTATGCATTATAAGACAATCTGAGATAAAACACGAGTTTTTTTTAAACCACCAGTTTGACACACTCCCCATTTCCAAAAACGTTATTTTCAGCTGTGGAAAAACCGGAAATCTCTAATCCCTGATGTACAAAGCCACAAACCTATTGCTCCAATTTAATGTGTTTCATAGATATGTCATATGTTTATACAACGAAGGTAAGGCATCTGTCATATACATGGGTAAGGCAACGAAACAAGCTGGTTTAACAAAACTACAGGTTCCACTTTGGTTTTCCTTTCATTGCTACACAATAAGCGCACAAAAATATATATTATGCTGACTACACATCTATTGCTAACATTCGGCAATGATCCATGATGAAATGTGAAACAAGAAATAATAAAAGAAAGCCTTTAAGTCAGTGTCAATTCTGCATTTCATACGTAATTCAAAGACAAATCATACCCTTACTTTATGAGAGCTTCTTCTCTCGTGATACAGATTTAGACAAGTCATAAAAAGAAGACAAGTCAGGTTTTGACAGTTGTTCATTTCGAATATTTCCCATCAGAATTAGCAGCTACCAACTCAACAAGTCCGCGGTGAAAATACATAAAACATAAAGTTACATCGAATACACATCCAATCCTACTTACAACATAAACAGCCAATCTCCGAGCAAGCGCAACGAAAGAGAAATATAGAAAACTGCATCGTCTAAATGGCTCGGTCATAGCTGTGTTAAAAATGAAACAAAAATTATTATATATGTACACAATATGTAAACATTGGGTTAGTCTTGAGGGTTGTTTTTTTTTGGTCGGTGCTAGCAAAAAAAGCAACAAGTGAGTTTTTAGTAGTCTCGTAATTAGCAATTAAAATATGTTCTGCAGGAAAATATTAATTCTACAGTTAGCAAAACAAATAGCAGGAAAAGCGTTACATATACTGATAATCACAAAGTACACTACGTTTGGCAAACTGATGATCCTTATAGAGATAGTTTTTTCAGGCGTTATTTTTGCATAACCTCAAAAGAACTGCGCTGTTAACAAATTAAACTGAAGAATAGAAATTCAGGATAATGCTCTTTGCACAAATATTAACAATATATCTTATGAACTTACCTCGTTTTAACAATATATAAAAGTTAAATCTCATGATACAACATAGAAATATCAAGAAAATATAAGTAACAGCAAAATATAACATCATAAATGATACAGGAAACAAAAATAAGAATTAGCATAAAAATATAATTATATATATATATATATATATATATATATTATATAACAGGTGTCAGACCTTACAGTATGTTGAATTGAGTGCGTGACGTTTGTCCAATACAACTAAATGAGATATATTCTCAGATCTCAGATAATATCAAATTAATTACATCATTAAAAATAATAACAACAATAATAAAACGATGCGAGAAAGACAGTCTTGTAAGTATAATATAATATCAGTTATCTAAAATGCTGATTGGATTACATAATAATAACCTGACCAGTTAATGGAACGAAACCGTTCGATGAGCTGAATTGAAGTTCAAGTGCAACCGTTCAAAATGATAGGAATCCATCGTGTAAACGAATATCAACATATAACTATTTATAGCTGTTAAGCCAGTTCAGCTTAAACGATCGTCAATAGCTGATGATCGTATTGATGTTGGAAAAACACCGCATTCACTCATTCGGTGGAGTACAAGGCTTTGATTGGTCATAATTCTAATTGATAAACGATAATTGGCTACTACGATGGGTTGAATGGATAACTGGATCATTCATTACAATCAATGTTATACTTGAAATTAGAATATCGAAAAGTACCATCGTTTTAAGCCAATTCCTGTTTGTCGGATAATTGTACTTGAACTACACAATGGTTGCACCTCGACTGTCAATGAATGACTTAGGGAGGAAGGAATCCGCATTATCAGGCGGCTTTATTTTCTGACGAGTAAAAACAATTGTATTAAAAAAATATGATAGCTATATAGTCCTGGCTGACATGGAGATGAATATATATGTATCAATGAAAGTTTGAATGCAATTGTTGGCTAATGTTTATAACTGGTACTAACGCTCCTAGGTCACAATTTACACCGCGCTTCATTGCTATCTATCGGCTACTGCTCGACAACAATCTTAATCTATACCATGCAAAAGGATAACCAAATCCTCCTCTAATTATTGACCTATGTTGAAATTCCATTAGTGTGAAGTACTCATTACTTTGCCATTATCGTCTCGATAATTGTGTAATCGGTACTTACGATCGAGATGATCCGACACATACGGATCTTGCGGTTCGGGGAAAAAATCACCAGTTTTCATTTCGTATTTTAAGAAATTAATGCTAAACCACAAAATGTTTGTGTGCCGCAGTAAATAGTACATCACACGTTAGTTGTAGATGCTTATTATTGTATGGTGTATTGTTGTTAATATAATAAAATGTTTACTGTCCTCCTCCTCATCATCATCATAATCATAATCATCATCTATCCACTTACAGTTATAGCTGCTGCTGTCAGATTAATTAATAATCCTCTCAGCAAAGAATCGAACCCGAGACATTTCAACAACATCCAGGAACACAGAGCTATGATTACATTTTTAGTTTTCATTACTTGTGGCATTCATGGCCAAAACTCACTGCACTCTTTTATGTTATCCGTTAATATATGATACACACGAGTCATTTAAACAAATCTTGATCGCGTTCCCAACGTTCCTCCCCCACACAAATTTTTTTTAAATGAAAGCCACAGTTCAGCCACTTGTAATTTAGATGCAGGTGAAAACATTTTTGACTAGAATAGAATATGCTAATTTAAAGCAGTGGGTACACGTTTAATTCCGTCAATAGCAATCGAGCTATTTTTCAAAACATTTCAGGTTCCAGTCGGCATCTCATTGTTAGATTCATTCCACAGCTCACCGAGCTTCACTGCGTTCAACTTGGATGTTCACGAAGAATGGACGATCCCTTTCGGAGAGGATTTTTTGGCTCTATCCTAATCTTCGTGATAGGTTCAAAAGGATCTCTCTTACCGACCTTTTACACTGGTCGTAACATTAAGACAACCGGCTGTGGCCAAACATTTAACATGAGATTAAAGAACATCTTCCGGAATAACAACAACGACAACAAAATAAAAAGGTTATTAACAAATCCTCGAGAAAACAAACAACAGAATAGTTATAGATTTACCCTCAGCACCATGGATACAACTAATTATAAGGAAGACCTGCATCTGTGGTGATTTCCGTGTTATGTTAATAAATTGTTAAAGTTAAAACACTAATACTGCCACAATCACATTTGTTATCAATGATCAGCTGATAGCAACCGCACACAATAACATAATGAATAGCAATACACTTAAACATCGTAAGTGCTGCTGGAGTGAGCGACTGTTCTACCCAACTACAGAACACAGACAATCTGAGCATATGTCAGTGAATACAATCAGTTTATAACAGTGTGTGTGTGCATGAGTGTGGATGTCCACTAGTGTGTGTTTGTGTTTGTGTGTGTTTATATGCAAGTGTATGAGAAATTATTTGTTATTGCTATTCGATTCCTCGAAGTCAAACAACAGTTTTCCATTTTTTCCGGTTTTATGATCCTTGGGGGTGATCAGGTCTTCATCGGTAAACTGTGGTTCAGTGAGCGTATTGCCGTTTGCAATGTTAGCCTCTGACTCTAGAGGCTCCTGCACCTTGGTGGCTTTCTTACAGCAGTGCCGATGAATTTCGTGAACAATCACAGCAATGAAGAGCGGTATTGGGGTAAATATGGATGTGGTCACAGGAGAGACGATAGACAGGTCAGCACTGGGCTGCGGCAGCGAGAAGCGCAACAGCAAGATCGGAATACCGGTGTTCTGCAGTCCCGTCTCGATGGCGATTGTTATCACCCGTGACCTTGGCTGGCGGCAGATGAACGCCACCAGGCCGCCGAGAAGAAATCCCAAATATGGCAACGTAGCTCCAGCTATGCACAAAGTCAGCGTTATCAGGTGGAAGATGTACAGGTTCACCCAGACACCAAATGTGAACATGAATACGATTAAGACGATAAAGAATGGCTTCAGCATTCTGTCCATGCTTCTGGCGATGTTGGGCTTCTTCTTGCGAATGATTATGCCAATGGCCACGGGGATGAGGAGCGAAACCAGTGATATCAAGATGTTCGTAATTGGTATTTTAAGCGCCGCATCCCTTCCAGTGATGAGACGACCGAGCGTGTAAAGCCAAGCTGGTATCATAACTGGAAATATATGAAAGAACATTATAACAGGTAAGTTACTCAGGCCAGCTAACAGTAACACCTTCCTCGTGGATGCTCACTAATTATGACTTGGCATGGTAAAGACACTACAAAGTGGGTATCCCTGAACAACGACAGTCGGGCAATTGTCAAAATGTGAAACGGTATGAAAATTACCATTTGAATCTTTTGAAATGGAAAAGATTGCTAACACCACTAGGTAATATTTGAAGGCAAATAAATACAAAATAATAATGGAATATTTTTAGATTATGAAGTAAAATATTTGAAAATGTTATTAGAGAATGTACGAAAGGTGAACTATCTGCAGTTTCTAAAGTAAAGAAATTATTGCATTAGGTGGAAGTGAAGAACACAGAGGGGGGGATACATTTCAGAGAAATGAGTCCACTTTATTGTACTAGTATGTGTATGGGATTTGTGATATCAATCATATTTAACCAGGATAAACTTATATATCAGCTTATATTTAGCACATTAGAGGTATTAGATACACTTACTCAGCAATTTTTAAGAGACTATTCTTCATGGACAGTGATGGAAAGAAACATGAATAAAGCAGTATCAATGTGACTAATACCCGATCAAAACTAGGGTAAACCATAGCAGAAATGCATGTGTGTGCATGCACACACACACACATACATTCACTCATATACACATTCACTCACGTACACACTCATTCAAAAACACATAACATTCAAAGAACTATAGAACAGACATGCACACACTAGATTTTAATTTTAGCTCAAAGCAAAACTCTACAAGGAACTGTGCAAGTATCCAAGCTTTCATGTGCAGGCACATGCACACACACACACATACACACACTACTTACACAGTGAGGCCAGTGTACTGATGAATGTCATTGTAACGCTCAGTGATACATCACCATCTAGAAGATAGGTATACATATTACTTCCTGAGCCTCCTGGAGCACAACCCGCTGCAAACAGCCCAAGAGCGATACCACCTTCAAGTCCCATCATTGTTAGAGAAGCAAATGATGCCTGGTAGGAAATAGGAGAAAAAAAGGTAATAGGAAATGCTTAGACTTAATAATAACAATACATATTATATATATATATATATATATATATATATATATATATATATAAGATACACCATACATCAAGATATTTGAAAGTTTCAAAGTAATGTAGAGCATAAAAGAAGAATTTTCCTTGTTCATTTTCATAACAAGTTAACATCGGAATATTGAATAAAGGAATGAAACAAAAAGATAATGAAGAAGGAATTAGAGCTGAATGTCATCATTAAAATGATTAAACACTGTTTAGAAATATCATCATACAATATACTATGGTTGGAGATTACGGTTTTAAAACGGTCACTGCAGTAATGTAGTCAGTTTTGGTAAAACTTTATTATAAATCACATTACAGGCACAGTGTGACCTTGTATGGCGAGTAATATAGTATATATAACGTAATACATGGTCTGTATGGCTTCATCATTATCATTGACAGAGCCATAATTATTCAATATTTTTGGTAGGATATAATTATCATTAATGATGATGATGATGATTGATGTTTTACGGCCACTTCTGTGCACATGGTAGGCTAAATGGGCCGAGCGACCTCCAAAGGTAATGAGACGAAGTGAAAGACGAAACAACCTTCAGATATGCTCACGCCGGGATTCAAATATGGGTAGTAGTGATCTGTGGTCCAGCACGCTACCGCTATACCACGGAGGCGCCCCAATTATCATTAATGATTACTGCATTTAATTAACATGTTGATAAAACAAAGTTATCACTTATCCCTACAGATTATTATTATTATCATAAACAGTACAATTTTTTGTTTTACTAAAACAAATTATTGTCTAAATCTCACATAACACCCATGTGTTAATATAATTATTACGTCTATTCTATTAGCGATCTATTTGATATAGAATTAAGCTGTTTGTGAAAAAAAACTCGCAAATCAGCAACAATCTTGCCTAACCAGTGCACAACACACAACAGGCTTTGTTCCCTTCTGGATGAAAGACTGGAGAAAAAACCAAGATCTATCAAACAATAGTTTCATCAAATAAATATGAACCCATTACTGGATAGAATTACACTCCACATAAAAATAACACCTTCTGTCCTAGAGAGGGCAGAGAATACGCCTTATAAGATAGCTCGGTGACTCAACATACGGCGGGATGGTGGACTATAAAATGAGTGATTCAGTGGTTTAGGTCTCATCCGAAAACACATCATTAAGGAGCTGCTCTCTACAGCCACGATGTGATAAGATCATGGCCTTTTATCATAGAAAGAAACACTTCAAGAACATAGGTATAAAATTACCTCAACATAAGACTGGCATTACCTCAGTACAGCGTTGCTATGGCTCGAAATGAAGTCTAAATGAGACCTATTATCTGGTTCAGACGTTTCTTTTATGGCCACTTTTGTACACGCTGTAGACTGAATGGAATGAAAAATCTACCATTTTGATAATGGCAATGTCATCGCGGCAGTTTTTCACTTAGACTTCTCTATGTGGCATGGAACGAATCATTGCATCATTTCTGAACCACAGTATCACACTGTCTTTGGTAAATGGATTTCTCTGTAAACAAGGTGACCCATATTGTCCTTTAAAAAATGATGTAGCACGCTGTAGCCCTTGACAACACAGACTATAAACGGGCTAAATATTCTCTTCATCTTAATATCAGAAAACCTGAACAAAAATGATGAGTGAATCTCACAAAATGACATCTTACAAACAGCCATTACCAACAAATACCATTAAGATTCTTGCGCTAAACAACATTTTCATTTGAATGTTGGTGGTATATTTCTATCACATGCACATTTTGATAACATCACATAACTACTAAATAAATGAATACGATTGTGAAAAAAATACACCCTACATTAGATATACAAATCACTTCAAAGTTCACTTTATTTAAATATCTCTCAAACTTTCAAAGTACAAAGTGCTTTATAAATGAGTATTTAGCACCCTATTCAGTTCTAATGAAATTACGTGTATCCTATTTTCAATCTATAGTTTGCTAGGTAATTACTTTTGTTAAATGTTTAAAAGATGTTTAGATATTTATGACAGTGAAAATAAATACCAGATCATATTCGTATGAATTTAACTGTACTTGGCTTTGAAAATGTCAGAAGTAATGAAGCGCTGTACAACCCCCCCAAAAAAAAATTAATATGTTGCCGGTACTATAGATGATGATGATGATTGATGTTTTACGGCCACTTTTGTGCACAAGGTAGGCTAAATGGGCCGAGCGACCTCCAAAGGTAATGAGGCGAAGTCAAAGATGAAACAACCTTCAGCTATGCCCACGCCGGGATTCGAACACGGGTGGTAGTGATCTGTGGTCCAGCACCCTACCGCTAGACCACGGAGGCGCACGCCGGTACTATAGAAAATTACAATTAGCACAACTGATTATTCCATCTCTTCATATGTCATTAAGTTCAATCATACAGTCAATTTATACTTATACTGCTGACATCTATATAAATACCACCGAATATAAGGTGGGCTGAAAAGGAATATATCCTATAAGAGCCCGTAAAGGTTCCAAGTGAGTTAAAGTGAGAATGTGTACGTGTTTGTTGTGTGTTCGTAAAACATACATTCGTCAGGTGGCAGCACTTTATGGTGGCTACTGACTGTCCTTAAACCAGAGAACGTGTATATATTTGAGTTCTTATAGCTCTCAGTAAAGTTTTTTTGTTTTGTGATCACAAACACATTTGTTTATTTGTCTGTGTTTTCGAAAACAATTCTGACATAGAGTAATATAACGTGATTGAGACTATGATATTTGCTCATTAAAATTCGCTTTTTATTATTCTAAACCTTTATTTATATGGGCCTTCGTCCCAAATAATCTTCGGCAGGAGCAAGCTTTAAAGTCTGAACAGAGCGAGGTTTTTAAGTTTGTTACAAATATAAAAATTTTGTTGTTTATCATTAACATTCAAGCACAGACCGTAATTTAATAATATTATATTCCAGTCCGCGTTATATTATTTCAATTGTTCTTTCAAAGTTTAAAAACATTCTTTTAGTCAATATACACGACACTCTCGTCTCTAAAGAACGCAATCCTCTGACAACATCAGTAATATCCTGTTCAAGAAACACACGCACAGATAGATTTTTAGGAATAGATAAGAATCTTACACGACTTTAATACAGTACAATGCAAATATAGCATTACTATCACATAATGAATGTGGACTTGACGGAGCTAATGGGTGTTGCTATAGAGCAGGTTGTCATGAAGTTTGCTGATGATCTCCAGTTTAGTACTTGAAACTCAGTGTTTTATCTCTGTCTGGGAGATCTATCGGCTTGATCATCTCTTTTGTCTAGGAAGATATCCCAAGATCACACGTATCAGATGTGACAGCAAGCATGCTGCATGTTTGCACAAATGCACTTACTCAATATCTCAATCAATTACTACTACTATTACTACTACTTAAATATTACTAATGTGAACTATTATATTTATAGTATCAACAAAGGCAGTATGTCAAGGTACAGGCCAACATTCATAAGACATGCATGCGTATTTGTGTGTTTTAACAGTGGCTACGAAGGGATCGGACATGGAATTACAAATTGTGACTAAAAAAAGTATAAGACCTGAGAAGTGAGGACAGTGAAAGGACTCTTCGGGTTGAGATGTGTAAACGTGTGTTCATATAGATCTGCAAACATTTCTGTTAATAACGTCATATATCCTAACGTTGTAACTTGTATCAGCAGCAAATCCATACACTTCATCACATAATCTATCTATATACGCTCGTGCGGTGATGGCGCAGTTAGTTAGAGCGTAGGACTCGTAGCCAAAGAGTCGCGGGTTCGGGGCTCCGAGAGGTGAAATGCTGTCTGAGTGTTCTCAAAAGATTCTTAAACCGCAGTGATTTTTATGGGTTTTGAATTTGATTGGTGAAATGGTGTTGCCGGTGACCGTTATGTTGCCAACATCCATGTCAGTAGTGTCCACTATGTGTGGGCGTCCATCACGTCGACTGCGACTCAAGTAACCCTCTACAGGAGTAAGTTTTAAAGTCTGAGCCGGAGCTAGGGCTTTTAAGTTTGTTATACATAATAGAAAGAAAAAAAAGTAGTTAAGAGTTATCACTTTAGTTTAGCACATAAAAGGTAGAGATAACCACGTCTTTGTTGGTAGGTTTGTCAAGGTTAAAGCGAATATCTTCTTTTATGAGACAGGTATGCCTCAATTTAAGATACAATCTACAGCTCTCTCTCTCTCTCTCTCTCTCTCTCATATATATATATATATATAAGAGAGACAGAGAGAGAGAGAGGGGGGGATTATTTGACAAGCAGTAAAAGTTTGCAAAGTGAAATATGACCTACAAAATGCCAGTACATAATTTAAGCTGTCAACGTACTAAACAAGACTATAGAATAATTTCTACTCGGCAGATTAAAATCTCTATTTTTAAACCTATTGAACAATTATGTTTTTAAATGTCTAACAAAGTTATATTCCATATAAAAGCAAGTAAAAGCAAGTAAAATGCAAGTAAAATGTCAATATTTTGACAGCGATACTTTGTTCAGGAAAACCTTAGTGTGTTCCGTTAAACAACATTTAAAATATAGCTTGGTTGAGTGAGCAATATATTTGTTTACTCTCAACATTGGTCACATCTGAGTGATTCAGGCTGAAGCACAGCTTTCATTGGCGGATGAAACAGGACACAGGTAATGCTGTGAATCAATGACATGACCTTAACTAGAGGTCTGTATCGGAGTGCACCATGAACTTCAATATGTTAATAAATATAGATGTTTCATTTTTTTGGTTGCGAAAAGGTGACCGAGTGTATTGTCATTCTGTTACTCATTCTGTAACTCTCGTCTGGCATCATGCCAACTTCTGAAATTCTGAAATTTACTACATTCCCAGACAATCGAGTTTATAAATGGTGGTGATTTTTTTCATCAAAGATTATTATATTATTACCAAAGCAGATGACATGGCTGAAATATCATACGAACTGTTACAGTTACGGCTGTTGGGATGAAACTTCCCACATATATGATAATGATGGAATATAATCCCAGAACTTGGAGGTCAACAGCATCGTTGATTACAAACTACACAAAACTCAAAAGGATGACCTTGGATTGGAGATGCGAAGTGACCATGGAACGAGTTGATTAACGATATCAAGGAACCAGGAAGCTTGTCTCGACTCAGGAACAAAATTAATTTCTCGATAAGGCTTCCGCAAATTCGGTTACATTATTATGTTCATTTGGCTTGGATGAGAATAGGATGCTGTATACTGAAACCCCATCTACGCTATAATTTGTACGTAGTTGTTGACACCGTAAAGTTAGGTTATGCCATGTTTAACGCGTGACGATCCCCAGGTTTGGCGTCTACTATTATTATTATTACCGGTATATTATTGTTGAAACCCATTAATATACGTACCATCAGTGACCATCTGTGAACCTACTGTCAAACAATGAAACTAACCAAGATTTTACTACTACTACTACTACTACTGCGGACACTCCAGGACTACACGGTAGTTAGGAGCATTGTGCTGCAAATCACCGGGTTTCGGGTTCACATCTAACTGGTATCTGTGTTTGTAGGGTGTATCTCTAGGAAGTCACGTTTCAGCCAGATGTCCCATATGTGACCAACATGAAAGCTAAACAAACTACTCGCTCACTACTATTACTACTACTACTACTAAAGATTTAATCAGTAGTCATTTATAGTCATTGTACAGTATTTTAGAGTGGTATCGTTTGCAAGTTCATAATAAAGCCACGCTCACAACAATTAAAGACAGATTCGACAAATCTTGACAGTACCTTAACTTAGTAGTAGCGATATGAAAGACGTAAACATGTAATTTGTTTACATATTTTTACACGTGTATGCTAGTTAATTCATTAATAGCCCAAACCATCATGTTTGACCATCGAGGTCATGTGGCTACCGGTAAGTGCAGGCCAACTCCAAGATTAATAATTGCGGTTATTATTATTATTATAGAATACAATACTATTATACGTATATTGTGGTTACAGATTGACAAGAAGACTTTAAGAAATCTCTCCTACATAATATTGTACTGTTCTGGTTGGTGCATTGCCGGAGTAGTGACTCATTAAGTTATAATATTGACTATGGTAGTTGTTCGTGTTAACCGGAACATGACAGGTCATGCAGGGTTAGCTCGACTGGAGTACGGCAGTTCTGGGCTCATGTTGTGCACTGTAATGGGGGATAACCGGGGTGCAATTATCACGCTTATCGTGTCATTTAGCATCTCCCCATAGATACGCCAGTAGGATGACAGCACGTTTAGAGATGAATGGCTCAAAAAGTCATTTTATGACATGTAAATTGTAGTTCCCTAAGAGACCGTAATTTCGTGTAATTTATCAATCAGTTGATTTATTTTGGACAAAATAACGGGTCATAATAATGTTTGCTTAGTTTTTACATCTGTTTCAACACACACACACACACACACACAACACAGGGAGCCTTAGTACTACTAATAGTAGTGAGTTGCAGTTGTATGTGTATTCGGTGAGGGGGTGCACTAAAGTAAAACTCCCGGTAATAATCCAGTGTATGCGGGCGCGTGCGTGTGCGCGCGCACCCCCGTGTGTGTGTGTCTGTGAGGCAGATGTAGCCCCCTGCTGCGAATCAAGCCAATGATTTGATTGACTAGTAGCTGACAGAGGTACCTGCCAAGATAAACAAATATCATCTTATATGTACAGCAGTAATAGGTTAAGCCAGGCAGACCTTCTCATTTCTGAGCACTATTCCACCCACTCAACTCCGCCCCCACACGTAGATAGATATTTGGCTCTGGCGGAATGGCTGTTTCATTTTGTCCACTCAACTATGTAAACATCTCCATATATATATATATATATATATATATATATATATATATAATATAATCAAACGATGAATGTTTATCATTTTGTCTCTTCTAATGAAGGTTGTGGATATGGATTTGTTTTTCCAAAATGCAGAAATCAGATTACGTTGAGCACTAAAGAGCAGGCTATATTATTGCTGGGCAAAACTACTTGGTTGTTTATAATAAATAATACAAAGCAATGTTGTTGTTTGGTTTTTTTTTGGCTAAACATGTGCTGCCAAATTACAAGTAATCCACAAGGAAGTCACTAACACAAGAATATAATAATAATAACAAATTTTCCTTTTTTGAAAAGCAATATCTACTGAAACCACAATAAAAGGCTCTAGAAATGTTAGGTGGACATTTATTATTTATCAGAAAAATTACCGCGGACAGGTGAGACTTGAGAGAACATGTCCCGGTAAGATGTCAGTATACATGTGCTTATTATTACAAGGTAACTCGTGCTATGTTATCACAAACTGCGTGCAAATATAATGATAGAGCAATATTTTATGGATAATGTATGTGGTATAAATTTCCTAAAGTCATTACTACTAGCATATTTGACGTCCACGGGAATATGGCTAGTATAACTTTCCTATATTCTTATCATCTCATTATCGATCAATTGTGTTTGTAAATAGTTCAGCCCAGTATACTATAAACCTATAAAAGCCTAACAGGCAACTGTAATCATTGCCATACGACGATATTATTATTAGACAACATCTAAGCTTAAATCTAGTGGGTCAGCAAACTGTGCTGGAGAATGCCAGGTCAGGATTGAAAGTCTGGTGTTGCCCGTCTCTGTGGGATGTTTCATCTTATCGTCTTATTTCAGTGGGATGTCATCCTTTGGCTAAAAAACTCACTCACTCACTCACAATTGATCTTATTTATATTGGGAACTCGTTAGGCAGACATACACATAGATGGGCCGATGGAACGGAAGGTATGAAGCCTGACAGACAGAAATGGTCAGACTATACTTCCTAGATGACAGTCATAATTCTCGGTATCAGTCTCCTGATGAATCATCCAGATATTCCATTCAAGACCTATCATTCTATGTGATGGCATATTTTCACACACACACATACACACACCCCACACACACTGGTGAAAGTTTTAGCAGTGTAAAACGCACACATTTTCGTTCACGTACACCACTCGTCAGCTTCTCGTACATTCCTGATAGTTGTAACTGTATAATGTAACATACTGCCATCTGTTATAAACTGGTAACTATAACTACAGAATATAGTGTGCGTGTGTGAAACACAGAAATGGTGTCTTCGCCCATAAACATATAGCATTTTCTAGTTAATTACTGAACTATATATATATATATATATATATATATATATATATAGAGAGAGAGAGAGAGAGAGAGAGAGAGAGAGGGGCAAGCTGTAAATAAAATAAATCCTTATTTATATAACTAGTGTACGGGTCTGAAGTTTCATTGTTGCCATTATTCTAGTTCTCCAAATGCTGCTAGGTATTAGATAAAAACACATTATATATACTACAAGTACTTGGGGAAGTAATTGTCAAGTCCAATAAGAAACTCAATAACAGACAGAGCAATAAAAACAAGTGAACTGTGTAATTAAGTATACACTCTAAATGATCCACACAAAATAGAGACTACCTATCTGGCTGTTAGTTAGTACACTCATAACAATATCCCCCAAACTATTAAGGCCACGAATTTAATTATGTTGTGCGTACAGTAAAATATACCACGTACATGGGTACATATATAAGAGCTTACTGTTAGTATGAGACTAGATGAGATTCATCCACGTATAATATTGGTGATCAGATTTGGTGACAAATAATCAGTAAACGGTTGGTAACAATCAGCGCTTTCAAAACAATAAATAGGCAGAGCAAGAACGCTATACTACACTACTATATATGTATTCCCACGTCATAAAATAATATGGCGAGACGTGAGATATTCCAGGGTGCAGTGATCCAGAAACTCCCCCCCCCCCCAAATATGCTTAAAGGGATAGTCCACCTTCATTTCACATTTTCATTTTGAAGGTAGACAGAGGCCGGAAGCTCATGAAGGCTGACGTCACTTCAACGCATCCGGTTGAGTTGAAGTCTGTAGAGCCCGTACAAAAGCATGTAAACAAGTGTGAGCAAAGAATTATTCCAGAACATAACGCAACTGCGTTGTTAAAATTTACGTCATGAATGACATACAACCATATCAGTTTGAGCCAGAAGAAACCTGACAAGAGGAAGATGATACAAATGGCTCAGATATTAATGCTCAAGAGAAACTATAATCCGCGTCAGTATAGAGATCGCCCATGTGACGTCGGAGCATTTAAGTTTTCTCCTTCCCGCCTTCGAATCTGGCTTCCGGTGCAGCCGTAATGGCAGCCCTCCGGTAATTTGGATTATTTTGCTATATCTATGATATCAGGTATATTTCGCGATTATTATTGTGGAATTGTTGGTTACTGTTCTAAGCATTACATATTTTTTTTTTAAATTCTGAGGGTGGACTGTCCTTAGCGAAATTGTCGTTTAGAGAAAAAATGAAACGTTCACCCAAACCGGATAGATGTAACCAAAAATACGAGTTAATGTGTCGATCCTATCCGGGCCACACTGATGCCACTACTAAACTGGCTACCAATGTGATGGCGGATAATGCTTAAAGAACTCAAAAACACATTTGAAAACATGCAACAACCTGTGTCTTCCAAGATAACTACCCGAGTTTCAAAAAAAAAAACCATCAAGGATTATCTGATAAAAAAATTACCCAGTTAACTGCTCAAATACACACACTGCATAGACTGTCGACAAACATAGTATGAGGTATTAATTGCTATATTAATTGTATATCACGTGACACGACATCTCGGTAGTCATTCTTACTCGATATGATACCATAACAGGAAATCAGAAAACGAGGAAGCACAAAGTAAAGGCTGACTCATCTCCGTTCCGTTTTCTTTGGGTTCCCCAGATGGTTATGTGGGTAAATTGTTTAACTATACTTACGCCAAAAAGTACACCGTATTTGTTCCATTCCCTAAGTGATTACCCAATTATTTGGCTTTCTCATCCAAACCCATTATCTCTATCCCTCGATCAGTTCTGTCTCCTCATCCAGAGACACGACCTGATGAATAGTGTTGCTTTGTATCTCTTATTTATTTAGGGCTCAATGATATATATATATATATATATATATATATATATACACACATATATATATATATATATATATAAAGGGAAAAATAAATACTACTACTACTTCTGTTTGTTTTATATTTTTCATACAGCCCTCAATGTACCAGATCAACTTATCTGGCCTATCCCTCGTCAATGATCTGTGTTCATCATTAAAAATGGCGGCTGATAAACATTCAGTAATTTTACACCAAACGATGTTTAATAATCTTCCACTAGATATGAACACTACAGACAACTGTGCCAAATTTAAATCCATATTTCAAGTTGTTGTCTCTTCGCACAGGCATAAAATCAACCGCAGACACTGACGGACGTACATTCATCAGTGTACCACCGAGTGAACCATTGACCAAGTATTCCGGCATATGTTAGATTAATTTTGGTAAGACCAGGCAAAGCTGCTGGTACGAAAGAAACTATAAGATAGGTCTGGATTTACTGTTATCTAGTCCATCATTCAGCCTCTGTACGACTTAGTGGTAGTTCTTTAATATGGGAATAAATAGTTTTTTTATATATTTGTATCTGGAAAAAGGTAAATGTTGCTGTTTTGCGGCCACTTTTGTGCACAAGGTAGGCTAAATGGGCCGAGCGACCTCCAAAGGTAATGACGCGAGGTGAAAGATGAAACACCCTTCTGATATAGCCCGGCCGAGGTTTAAACCCAGATGCTATAGATCCGTGGCCAGTCGCGGCCCAGTTCTACGTGGGTTACATTGTTTAACACACAGAACTGATCCTGAAAAGATATATATCCACAAGTGTTGGATATCCAGTTACTAGGCAATAGCTAATACTCTTCTTTATTAGAAGTTGAGATGATTAGCTAAGACAAAGAAATACTTCAAAGGGAATTATTTAGATAAGACAAGGATATAATGTCTGAGGAGTCAGACTCATCAGGGAAACATCTAACAGAAACAGATACACATGTATGGATTTAAACTCCAAATCTGATGGTTTGTGGCATACACACATACACACACAAAAGAGAAAGAGAGCTGACTTCAGTATATGGACACAATATGAACTTTTGCTAAATCTATTAATAAAATGGTTTATCGTTTGAGTAAATAGGTTTGTTTTTGTTTCACAAAGTGGCCCACAGCTAATTACCAGGATACGTGACATTACAAATAATGCTATAGTCCATTTATGTGCTAAGCACTTTGATAGCCAACCATGTGTTCAAGTAAAGCACCAAAAGTTCGGTTCAAATTCAATACAGTACTTCAAAGATAGAACTTTAGTAGAAGTACTCTTGTACTTGAGTCCTTAATTGGTCTAAACGCATACATTTATTCCCCCCCCCCCAAGTCTGAATTCAAACTCTGCTATAACTATAAGTATGACATCAAATACCTTTCTTACGAACTTATTATTACTATTCCACAAGAAATCTATAAAAACATTACCAAATATCAGACAAATTACAATTATAATTTTTTTTAATAGATGATAACTCTGCTTGGAGTGTAAAAATAGAGCCTTATATAGTATATAAATGTTTTATAATAATAGCCATGTTATTGGAAAACACTGAGGTCGCTCCGTGGTCTAACGGTAGCGTGTTGGAACACAGATCACTACCACCTGAGTTCGAATCGCGGCTTGGGCATATCTGAGAGGTGTTTCTTCTTTGATTTCGCTTCATTACCTTTGGAGGTCGCTCGGCCCATTTAGCCTACCATGTGCACAAAAGTGGCAGCAAAATAACAATCATCATCATCATTGGAAAACACTGATCGTGTTCATTATATGGTTCCCCGTGACTTATACTGCTCTAAAAAAATCGCTTTATTTGCACCAAGTTAATGATTAAGGAGAGCATTATTAATAAGTTGGAATCAGCTGTGAACTTCAAATGACCCACGTCGTGCTGCTAAGAAAATAAATATGGCACCATCATTGATTATTAGTGGCGGAGATGAGCTACAAATGACATCCTCAGGCAACAGATATGTGTGTGTGTGTGTGTGTGTGTGTGTGTGTGTGTGTGTGTGTGTGTGTGTGTGTGTGTGTGTGTGTGTGTGTATGTTACCATAGAACCATCTCAGTACGGATAATGATCAATAAAACGTTCATTTCCAATCACAGACACCGATACACACCTGAGCCTCAGTCACACTACAGAAAATGATGCTCATAACCGGTATTCTAAAGAAAGGCAAACCAATTGGCACATAAATGGTCACAAGCAAGATCCTGGTTCGTGAGGCGACTCGTGTGACTCACTACATCACCAAGTTCATATTTTACAACCAAGTTGATCGTTTACCTGCATGGCATCGATATTTAATATATTAAACGACCTCAGTAGAAAATCTTTCCACTTAAGCTTCTAACTCATAAATATAAACATTTGTAATAGTAAACATCTACAGGTACTGATAAATACCCTGATGTGGAGGCTAAGAGATGTTCATCGAGCTTTTGATGCTAATGGCGAGGCTCAAAATCGGAAGAAACCCATTTATTCCAGAAGGAACGTGCTTTATTCCAAGATGGTGGTATGAAATGAGTAGAAGGAATGGAAGAAACTGACAGCTGTTGAGTAGCTCAGCCTTTTGAATAACAGCAGACGTCCGACACTACCCATCGTCTATTTTACCGTCAGAAAATCTGTTTGCTATTTAAGTTTTGGCATAAAAGTGGTCTAGAATCTACTAAATACTCCATTTCCCGCAACTTTTTCAGGGAAGAACCCCGAACCCCCTTCCAATGGAGAAGGGTCACTACTGTGTGTTAGTGTGACTACCACTACCTCACGACCTCCTCCTCCCCGCCTCCAGCAACACCGCGGCAATGGCGTCGCGGTATTTTTACAGGCCACCACAGGTGAGCTACTGTCTACTTTTTGCAAGGGGTCGTCTACTCTATTCCCCACTGAAAAGGCTGGTAGTTGGTTACAGGACAGCGTTTGCTACATTGTAATTAGATCAAAACAGACAATTACACGTATGTGAATGTCTCGATCAAATAAAGTAAGAATCATTATATGATTTCTTTCAACTGCGTATCACTCAACACTTGATTATTGTAAAGAATATTGATTTTTGCAGTACCCGTGTCCACCAGGGCCATTCATATAAGCTAATTATCTTCGGTGTTGCTAAAAATATACATACCACTACTGCGCAGTAAAACGCTTTTGTTAATAATGTAACAGTCCAGCCAATCGTTAATTAGCGAGTCTCGGAGAGGCAACATACACCAGACAAGGCCAAATACTTTGTTATCAATTTTGCTGGATGTATTTCAGCGACAACACTCCAGCCCCACGGGGAGAGGTTTGCCTATAGTGTAATAATGATATCTCATGCGAATATTTATAATTTACAATTACCTTCAGAATTCATAAAAACATCGCTGGAAAAGAGATATAATAATTTAAACAGGGCTGCATCAAATAGCGTTCAATTCATCAGATTGCTATAGGAATACAATAACAATAATAGAAAGGGTACAGTTGTGTATATTTTAATGGTACCGTTAAGTCTTTTCGCGGGACTCAGATCAGTAAGATATTATACCATACTTATAATATCTGTAGTAATAGAATTTTAGTAATTATATGTGGATCCAGGCGCATGTCAGTTTGTAATTACAGCCCGTGTAATTAGCATACATTTACTATCATAAGCTGTTTCTTTGACTGAATGAAAGAAATCCATCTTTTTTTTTGGAGATGGTGTAAGCCAGAAATAATAATCCAATCCCAACTCTGCGCGTTACGTGATGCATACTATCATCCCAGGTTGAGTGATGTGACTCATCAGATCTGACATGTTTAACACAGTGATCCCGATCAGGTATAACTCTCTAACTCTACATCACTCCGAGACTCTGGGTATCATATTAGTACTAGGACAGGAATAGTGTTTACACGAATCTGATCGTGATGTAATTAAGACCAACATATCATCTCACTGTTAAACCGGATTATCTGATACTGAATAACAGCCCCGTCAGCGAATGAACCAATATAGGATTATATTTATGATAAAAGACACTATATTTAATCATCATAAACATGATGAGAAACTAAACCAAAGCTAATCAGTAACCAGCTGACTCAACAGAAGGGAAAGATTTATCTTCGTGTTGATGATAATAATAATAATATTATTATTATTATTCTTACTAATATCATCATCATAAAATAATTTGTGGCACTTGTTCACCACTTATATAGGCTGATGCTAAATGATGTTTTAGTATTTAGATGTAAACAAATACCCTATAGACACTATAGACTGCTGTCTTCCCTACTGACACACCCAAGGAGTATAGACTTTCTGAATCACAAAGACCGTATTGAGGTACAATGACTGTATTATGAGATACCAACAGTTGTTTTTATTAGGGTTGTCGATATCCAAGGAAATAAGTATATCACTCAGAAGACAGTGGGAAATACTCAATTACTAGGAAATAATGAGAATTACAATTAAAAACATGTGTGAGTCCTCGCCTTTCCGCTTAATTTATCTATTTAATTAGCTTAACTCCTGAAACTGTTATCCCGTCTAACTACTAACTAGTGAGGCATACGTGAAATGCATAATCCCAAATTATCAATATTGACAAGAGAAGAGTGAAATAAATTAACACTGTGAGTAAATCATTGCGTTGTATGTACACAATAGCCTGTAATATGTATCATAAATAATTGAATTAAAACTATAACAAAAATTGTCTTGTTACTATTCTTGTAGTAGCTACATACAAATAATTATATTTACATTTAAGGAACACCCTATAAACACAGTGTGTGCACTCAGTAGTTAGTGCTTACACTTGTTACAGTAAAACAGCAGCTAAATTCAGCATTTCCCGCTTCAAGTAGTATTAGACAAGGCGGTCATTCCCAATATTTCCCAAATTGGTAATTTTCGCCGTGGTGTTTATTAGACAGCCTCATTTTTTGGTAAATGTATTGGTATTTGGCTGGTGGTGTACACCGTCGTTCATCGACAGTGCGACTGGTCATGGTGAGGGTTTGAAATATCCTAGTATTAAAAATTTTAAACTTAGGAAACCCAAACACAAGTGATAAATAACTCTCTGACATTTCCATGTTCACTTGGCTGATCCAAGCCAACAGAGAGTGCTCAGCTAACGGGTCGTGCCAGTAGTGATGCCAAACTAACAGCTCGTTCCAATCCTTATACGGAGGGGACGGGCTGACGTCAACGAACACAAGACGACTCACGGTGCTCCGACACATAAATGTTGTTGTTTATCTGTTTACAAGACCTGACGTTATTTGGCAGTTGACAATGGTAGCCACAGCGTCCTTTGTACAACCTCTAATGAGTGCCAGATATAACTTTGTGCAGTTTTTCTCTTATATACCATGACCGAAGTTGGGTTTTTTCCCATCTCATTGTCATACTTACAATGTAGTGGAAATATAACACAGATTACACATTTATAATAATAATTCATATCTACCATCTTTCGGTACAGATCAAATTGATTAGCTTTTATAAGTTAACTCAAAGTTAAGGTTGACTAATGTAACCTTATTAATGGTTCTTATTCTATAATTAGCCTTCAGTTGTTATTGTGGCTAGTTTGCCGCCATTAACTTGATGCCGGTCGTTAGTAAAAAAATGGGCCATTAGTCGACCTCTAAAGTCATTGAGGTGTATCTTTAAGCAGTGCGACACCGTATCACTGAGTGAAGTCAGTATTAGAGCACACACACACACACCAGTGTATATGTGTGTCATTAATTTCGGTCTAGTTCTCAGTTACAGTCTGTAGCATGTGGTGACGGTTAAAGACTTCTCGATCTTGTCATATAGTAGTCTCATATTTGAAAATTCACACAAACTTTCTGTGTATTTCTGAGTATATTAATATATATATATATATATATATATATATATATATATATATACAACTTCCTGAAGTGAACCAATGGGTTAAGGGTTCTGTATTGGCTACACCCTAAAGGTTTGGCGGTTCTAACCTCTATCCTACAATTCGATAGAACGTGAATGATCTGCAAGTGGTGAATGGAATCGACATGAGAATCCATCATGTTAGGGTCTTCTTCTGTGTTAATAGTATCCGCCGCTTCACAGACTGCAAGCAAAATAAGCTGCACTGAATACGTGTTTTTGTTAACTTCAGTATCGTATTCAGTGTCTGAAGCATTATACATGGCCAACGGCAAGAGAAACGTGTTATTCAATCCAAAACTTTTTATTGGCAGATGAAACATCCCACAAATGCTGGCAATACTGAGATCTAATCACACGACTTAAACGAATTTGTTTCCAACTTATATATCTACACTTTCTATGGAACTTAAACATTACTAAAACGTAATCTCATAACATCAGCCTTTTCAGTAAGGAATAGAGTAGACGACCCCTTACAAAAAGTAGACAGCAGCTCACCTGTGGTGGCCTGTAAAAACACTGCGACGCTATTGCCGCAGCATTGCTGGAGGGAGGTGTGGATGTGGGGACGGATGGGGGATGTTGTGAAGAGCTGACTATGGGGTAGTAGTAGTCACACTAACACAGTAGTGGCCCTTCTCCATTGGAAGGGGATTAGCGGCTCTCCCCTGAAAAAGTTGGGGGGAAATGGAGTATTTAGTGCATTCTAGGCCACTTTCTGGGGCAAAACCAAAATACCAGACAGATATTCTGCTGTAAAAAAAAGACGACGAGGGACTGTAAAATAGACGACGTATAGCGTCGGACGTCGGCTGCTATTGAAAACGTTGAACATATAATAATAATAATTATAATATCAACATCAATAACCGTATATTGCCTCAGTATAAACGATTTTGTGTTGCACATGACTCAGTAAAAAGTGACTCAGATTTCAGTAAAAAGGCACACCATAGCAATGGCGTGTGACATTTCCATTGTGAAAAAATCAGCCATCCATTAGAGAGACAATGAGTTAATGGAAGTCACATTAAGTAACATTAGATCTGACCAGATACCAACGGCTCATATAAAGATGGGTGATCAGTATAGAGGGATTGGTTACTAAACAGGGCATGGCTGCGTGCGTGCATCTCAGTAGTGGGGAAAACGGCATTGACACAGAATATCATACGATAGTGTGTAATATCTCACCAGACTCAATGTGTGTGTGCGTTCACATACAGATACACGCGTCCATATGGCCTCTAGGTTGGTTGAAATATAATTCAGCACCAACTGAGCATTTGGTTTCCTAGAATTTTTACACTATCCATATCACCTTAAAGCACATAAATTGTTACTGAGAATGTTCCAGTTCTACAGAATTTGACCGGTGAGTGTATAGGCAATACGATGGTTTGGTGTATGAATAACAGAATTATGACATTATAGCGACATTATATTTGTACTTTTATGTATATATATACATATATATATATATATCACTTTATAATTCGTTGATAATACAACTACAAACAAAACTAATAGACAAATAGTCTGAACTGGGTATAACCTAATTTAATGTAACCACAGGGCAGGTTATAGTTATACCTGCCATTATAAGTGAATGTATGTGTGCATCTGTAAAGGAAACGTTCTGCTAAATCAGTGGTTGCTACGATTTACAGTCACGGTTGCAAAAAGGGGATGGTTGCTAAGAATTTATCCTTAAAACAAAAAGTGCAGTTAACAATAAACTACAGGTGATAACTGTTCTAATAACAGTGAGAGTACCTTAGTGTGTTAAAATGTACCTGTGATCACCAGACAAGGACTCAACAACCACACACACAAAATTGGCAACATTTTGTTTACACACACACACACACACACACACTAGTATTTCCAATAATCGTTTTATGTCAGAGATACCATGACTGTGTGGAAGCTAAAATCCATTTCCATGTCAACAACAAAAGCAGGATGACCTATTTTTTCATGACTGTGATAGAACATCATTCACTTAATGTATTATCTGAACAAAACCCCATTTAGACTTTTTATTGAAACAGACCACATTATGCTGTTTTTTTAGACAAATTTAAATAATTTGTAAAATATGTTGGGTTATAAAACTGAACCGACAGAAATCAAACTGCCAGCAAAGATTATGAATACCACTTCTTAGCACAAAATGTCACAGATCAAACAAAAAATACTAATTATGGCTATCTACTTCGAGTTGCTCAAAGGGTAAAAAGTAAATTACTGAACTAAAAAAGGCACAATTGTTTTTTGATGATAAATTATTTATTTTTTAAATATTGTATAGATTTCAAAAATAAATAATTATAAAAGACATGGACTGAAGATTCAATTACATGTTGACATGGTTTTAAGCAAACTGAAAAATGAAATAAAACATTTATTTTATATATATACAATAAGCCCAAGTATATTTAATAAGCTGAGATATTAACAATGTAACACAGTTTGAGAAGATTCGCTCCATGGATGCTGCACTGGCTGGTAGAGAAAGTAATTTCAATGCAAGTGATGACAACTCATGTGACACTGACTCAGATGATGTAATACACTTCCACCACACTATAGGTTTTGTCATCCACTTTATAAGCTACTGAATTCCACACCCCACTAACCACTGAGATGATATGACTTCATATGCCAGTATGTGATTTCAATGGAGAAACTAGTGTTTGGGGATTGGAGATCATCCCCTACCCAGTGTCACTTTCAATTGGGGGCTCAGTTAGTAATTTGGGAGATCATTGGCTTGTTTAACAGATAATGATAATATGGAGTTTTTTCATGACTCAGTTGAATTTCCCAGTAATTCCCAACGTCCTGAGAAATACTCATATTTCCCGGTTAATTGACAACCCTGATTAACATATCTTAATAAATGAGTTATTTAGCCTCAACACTGGTCAAACCTGTGACGTGGTGGCCATGGGGTATCTGCCAAGAGAAACAAATATTATGGATATAGGCACAAGATAGATTCGAACACAAAACCTGGATTTGCAGTGCAGCACTCTAACCACTGCACCATCTGAGAATGCCCTCTTAATGAATGAACATGGAAAAAACAAGAGAATGACAAATTGTACTTATGGCCATGAAAATATTTCCAAACTGAGTTAGGTGTCCCCTATTTCTGGGATAGGTCCCTATTTCTGGGATAGGTCCAAATTAAACAGGGTTATTTCACCACATGAACAACATTCCCTGCACTATAGTTCAATGCTATGCCGAAAGTGGGCAAAACCTGTTTGCTGTGTTCAGAATGTGTCACTAATGATACAATTAATTCTGCCCTCCATGCAATTAGCCACTGCCATCACTAGCATCAAGATTGTAAATGTAATGAATTAAAATTGCATAATTACACTGCAATTCAATTACACTGTGATTTGTCATTGATTTGAATAAATTATTCTCCAAACCTAACTATAACAAGACTGTATTGAAACATCTACGTGTCTTACATGTATGTAGTATTGACAATGAACTGATAACCTTGACCTATATTTATGATTTAGTGCTTACAATCATCTACGTACTTTGGTTCTCTATTTTCAAACATGAGAAAGGTTCTTTGCTAGTTTATGCTGTGCTTACCATTGTTTCTACCACAGCTAGGGTATAGACTTGGGGAAACAACCCCTTTCTTCACTAATCAACCACTCTGGATAATAATGTTTAAACTTTGAACAATCTTCCTGGATAAAACAGCAGATGTCCACTGCTTTCAATTTCACTAAATGGATATCCCTAAAAAGTTAATATTTATGGCAAAGTGTACTTATCCTTTGTATGATGTTGGCAGTGAAAAGAAGCAGACATGTATTCAAATAGAACTGTTTTAAACAAATTTTCAGATTTTTTAAATAATTTTTATTTTTGTTACCCTATTTGTCAATATTTACTGGAAACACCTGTCTTATTAACCATAAACAAAATAACACGAACATGACTTATTGCTGTAGTTAAATTGGCATATTTCCTAGTTATAAATCACTACTGACATGGAATTAATTAGTTTAATTGTGAGATGGACTCTTCTAAGTTTAGCCTTAATTGAAAACTATCTACTAAGTACCATGATCTAATCATGTACTTGCAAGTAATCACTGTAATTGAATCTATTCAGGGGAAGTGGTGCCATAATACACTGAAAGCCTCCAGAACCTCTAAGCTGTGGTGTTCAGATTCTGATTAATGCCTCGTTAAGCCCAACTGTATCTTAACATGATGGACACGTGATCGACATCTCATCAGAAGTAACAAGTGTGAATTCAAACGAAAATAATCACATCATCATTAATAACATGACAATACTTACCAGAGGCATTATGATGTATTGGCAACAAAAGCCAATAGATGGAGCAATAGGTTTCTTGAGGATTTCTTTCACAACATCCAAGTCCACCTTGCATCCCATTCCCATGTTTGAGAAGAACACCAAGAAGGCAACTGCTGCGATGAACACATTATCAACGATGCGCTTTTCCCTGATGACAGCTACTGTGTATTCTATTGGCAGCAGTGTTCCCTCCTCAACAAAGCCGGAATCATGACTGGCGAATGAATTATTCTTAGCAACCATGTCATTAATGTAAAAGTTGACTCGGGAATACCCAAGGAACAGCCCTCGCACGGTGAAGTAAAGAGGACCGTTCTCTGGATTTGTTGAATTCAACTCCGGATCCAGATCAGTATTTCGCGATATTACATCAACGAGGCGGAAATCTCGGGGATCCGGTATAATGGCGTTCTTTTGGTGGTCGCACTGGACACGTATCCAAACGTTGTCTGGTACAGTGTGCATGTCCAGTGCGGAGCTAGCAAAATTATCTTTACTGACAACATCGGCACGCTTGCCAAACGACAACAAAGTTACATTGAAATAGACATGCTGCTCGTGCTTCGTTTCTAAATCGGTTATCTGTGGTGGATCAAATTCTAAACTTATTTCCGAGTTGTCTTCCAGTATGAGTGTTCCATTGGCGGTTACAGTTAGTCCCTGTGCCACATGAAGAAACTGCAAAGCTGTTAACAAAATGGCCACGAAGACACATGCCTTGTTCGTCGGCTCCGCCATTTTTCTTGTTTACGTCGGGTCACTACTCCAGACGACCGTGACATTGCCTATTGTCGGCGTTCATTACTAGCCAGAGAAAAAGAAACGAGAGGTTGGAAATATAAACAGCTCCTGCAGACTGCACATGAACTAGTGAGCTCCGGTGGCCTAGCGGTTAAGCACCCGGCACTTGGTGCCAACGGTCGCAGGTTCGAACCCCTTAAGAGGTCGAAACTTTTCCAGGGATTAATTTCTCGGCTCACTACATCGTGGGTGGCTGACCACGTTAAATGGCGCTGCCGTCTCCACTGAATTATTTAAAATAAAGGGGGGACGTTAAAAACCCCTGAGGACGTAAAACACTCTGGCAGTGACCACCCTCAGGGTATTTCGGCTCCATCTTTCCGTACTGCTCCCCTGTGAGTGGTGGGGGGAGGAAGTTTCTCAACCACTCCAACATAGAGGCTGTGCTGATTAAGCGACAGCCTGGGGAAGTATCCCCGAACAACAAAACCAACAAAACCAAACCAACCAACATGAACTTTGATAGTGTCAAACATCACAGAAATCCTTATACAATATACATTAGCAAACTAATTGATAAACACACACATATATTATATATATAAGACATTCATAACTTTTCTGTCAAAATTAACCAATTTTAAATCATGTCTGGAAGTTATTTACGTTAATAAGATATATCACCGGCCACCATAAATTAATTGTCTTTTTTTCCTGTGACTTCTTTTTACCTATCCCAAATTGTGACTTTTACCCTGTGACTTTATTACCGGCCACCACACACACAGTGACGGTGAAGGCCGTTTCGGTGTTTCTGATGGTTGGAGCGGGTTATATTGGAAGTCGTTTTAGTAATTTATTATTTTTACATATTAGTTTTAACTGTTATCACATATAGCGTATAATCAGTGGTACTTTGAAGATATGCAACCATACAGATAACTGGCAGAAATAACCTTTGCTGCTGTTGAGCTGTACTGCTATAGTTTATCTTGACTATATTATCGCCCAAGACACAGTAGTCATGTTGTACTCTAAGGTATGTCTGCATACCGTAACGATTGTGTTTCAGATAATGCGTGGTGTTCATTTTTCCGCTGTTCATTTGTTTTAGCAGGAGGCAAGAAATAAAATATGACTAACTGCGCTGGATCTGAATAACCCGTACTACTTTAAAGAAACACCCATTCACGGCCTTTGACCTTGAATCGTCACATCGTGATACCATTAAACATCTACTCAAATTTAGTTAAAACAGCAACACCCGACCGTAGTATCATTACTAATACTACAGGGTGACGTTGTTCGCATTTAATATTAGTATGTGTATGGTCTGTAATTAGCAAATAATCTGGGCTACTCTGTCTCCGGTATGTTGAGTAATCAATCATATGTGCATTTAGTTTGGGGTAAATACGATACACATCTAGACTCTAATGATTAATTTGGTGGATACAATTAGTCTATGGTCTATTTGTCCCAATATCGCTGGTAAATATTACCCTCAACATGGCATCAGTTCTGATTTGCAGGGGAACACTTCTTTAAATGAAAGGACATTTTCATCCAATGGGTAGATGAGTTTATTTGTCAGCCTTGGCACAAGTCACGATTGGGATATATGGTGATATGGCTGATGAATTATGGATATATGGACTGACAGGCCTAAACTAGAAAATGGTTTAAATCATCTTGTTCTTACTGGTAAACAAATAATTATATTGCAGCCACACAAATAACGCATCATATAACAGACATGGGATCAATCCCATTTTGTCACTTCTAATTCTGGTCAATTCCACGTCAGATTTATCAATTCCTTTTTTACCTACTCATTTTTACATACTACTTTTTACCATGAGTAGGCATTCCAAGTACCTACTTGGATTACCTACTCTAAGTAGTTTATATTCCAAGTAGGAATGTCATGGAAGAAATATTTCTAAATTAAATGGTAAATTAATTTGTCAATAAAAAGTTTTTGTAGCAAATTCCAAATTATCAGTTCCATTCTTTTTTCAATTTATAAGCAATTCCAGAATTGAATTGACCCGATGTCTGGGACCAACTATATTCTATTGCACCTTTGTTCTGAAATTATGTTTGGCTGATCTTGTTATAACCAGATTATGCCAAAAAATAATGGCCTTACCAATAAAATATATGTCTGTCAAAAAGATATTTCTTTTAAAAAATTGTCACATTTACTTATGGTGTTAACATGCACCACATCTCCCCCCCCAAAAAAAAAACACAACAACAATGGAAAACAGTGGGAAAAGGTACTAATTATGCACAGAAGATTACAGTAGTTCTGGAAATTTGAAATGAAGGTGAACTGTTCTTTGAGCAGTTGCGTGTGGTAGTAAAGTATGTCATCACTGGATTTTTTGTTTGTTTCAGATTAGCAAACTATCAGTGATTTTTTTTCAATTTGTTTCACTTCAGGTTAGATATATCCAGCTGCCAAAGGTGTTGCGTCGCTTAAACCAGCAGCTGCACTTCAGAACAATACAAAAGCAGTCATCCCCTGTTACTACTGTTGTCATCAGACATACCCATGCTGGGAATGTTGGAGAAGAAAAGGTTGCAGCAGGAGGTACATTCCAGATCATGGGCGAAACATACAGAGCTGACTCTTGGACAAATGTCACTCCGAAGATAATATCCAACATTGGCAAAAACCTTCACAACCAGCAGCACCACCCCCTATGCTTAATCAAGCAGCGCATTATAAATTATTTCTATGCCAACTTCACCAATCGCTCAGAAAATCCAATCTTCGCTGTATTCGATAACATCAATCCTGTGGTAACAACGCATCAGAATTTTGACAGTCTCCTCATTCCAGAGGATCATCCCAGCAGAGCAAAGTCAGACACTTATTATGTCACAAAGGACCAGCTGCTGCGGTCTCAGACTTCGGCACACCAGGAAGAGCTGATTATAATGGGATTTGATTCATTCCTTGCAGTTGGTGATGTCTATCGTAGGGATACAATTGATGCAACACACTATCCTGTATTTCATCAGATGGAAGGCGTCCGCCTGTTCAGTGAAAGTGAGGTTAGGATTCATTGTCTAAATGCATGTCGTCAGTTTCTGGAGAAGCCAAATATGTTTCTGTGAAAAATATTTACTACACTTTCTACATATAGCACCTTTTTTATAAGTGTATTATGTGTGTGCTTAACGTAAGTTTTATATTTTATTGGAAATACAGATAATAATCCTTTTGCTACAGGTATTCAAAGGTGTTAATGACCCTACAGGACTGACCTTATTTGAGGATACAAATCAGATAAAGAGGACGAGTGACAAACAGGAGAGTCACACCTTAGATGCTGTGAAGCTCCTAGAATATGACCTAAAAAATACCTTATCATCGCTTGCACATCATCTTTTTGGAGAAGGTACCAGTATTCATTTAGAGAATTATATGTAATTTATATAATTTGGAAGTATTGTGGGTCTAACTGGTAGTGTGTCGGATCACAGATCACTACCACCTGAGTTCGAACCTCAGCGTGGGGATATCTGAAGGTTGTTTCATCTTTTACTTTGCTTCATTACCTTTGGTGGTCACTCAGCCCCTTTAGCCTATCATGTGCTCAAAAGTGACTGTAAAACATCAATCATCATTTACTAATGTGGTACACTGCGCAGTTGGGAATGAAAAAAGAGTATGTGTCTAATTTTGCCTGTAATATATACAACTTATATAGAACTGTACTGATCTTTATCTATTTTATTTTTAAAGACATTTTCCTTCTGAACGTATTTGACCAAAAGGTCATAATTGATAGCCATTTTGGAGAAGTATTATATTTCTTGTGCAAACAACATTTATTATAATGTAGTGGGAATTCTTGCGGTGCTGAAAGTACTAACTAAGGGAATTCAGTTTTTCCTCTTAACCTTTGATGACATCAGACATCAATTCCATTTTGTCAATTCCAGTCATTCAATACCTATTCCACATCAAATTTATCAATTCCAAATTTATTTTTTACATTCTACTTTTTACCATGAGTTGGTCTTGGAATACCTACTCCGAGTTGTTTATATTCCAAGTAGGATTGTCATGGAAGAAATATTTATGCATTAAAAAAGTAAATGGTAAATTAATTTGTGGATTTAATTTTTGTAGCAAACTTCAATTCCAAATTTGTCAATTCCAGGTCCATTTTTTTAAAATAATCAATTCCAAAATTGGAATTATCCAACAATTTGCCCAAACAGTAGAACATAAGTTGAGGCTTGTCAAAAAGGCCATTTCCAGCCAAAGGTTAATTTGGTGATTAACTCAGTCTCGCTTCATTGAGTTGGCCTGCTGTATGATTGAATTAAAATAGATTATGTTAATGATGTACCAAAGCTCTGTCATCATCCCCCCTCCCCTTTCAGTTAAAATTTACTCCAATCTCCCATGCTGCTCTCAAGAGGAGATGGCAGTTCCAGCCTCTGAGCACATTACACATTAAACTTGATGAACTGAAACAGTACACACACTGCTCAGTTATGGTTGAGAGTCTAGCTGAAGGTGAAACAGAGGTGCCTAGTATAGAATTGTGTCATGCCCCAGTATGAACTGTATAATCAAATGAGAAATTAACTGAGCTATTGTTGCAGACTTCATCCACCAAATTATTGTATAGAATGTCACAACTAAATAACATTAGATGTCAAAACATTTAGAATCTCTTGCTAATGAATTAATTTGATATAATATTGTTTAACAGTTGTAAACAAAAATTTAGTAACTTTTAGCAAAGACAGCCACCACACTGTAATTACAGATATTTTTATGTGTTCTTAATCTTGTGAATCCCTACCCATTAGCCAATTCGTGGAGCTTTATATTTGCGCATCGTCATTGCCCCCCCCCAAAAGTTTTTATTGCTTGCTTTATTGTAGCATGAACACAGAAATATATTTATTCAACAACAATAAACCGTTTTAGAGATGAAGGAGAGAGCTAAATAAAATAAGCCAATTCAAAAATCTATTGCATTGTTTGCATTGGGCAACCGGGAAACTAATTTATAATTACCCCAATGTATCACTTGTGGGGAGTCTACACTGTCGCATCATTGCCACAGACTTTGACAGATTTCTTGTGATTGGATGGAATCTTAATTGGAACAGCCAATTGTGAGAGTAAAAATGAATGGTGACCAACACGTGTATTACTGAAGCCCTCGTCACCAGCTTCTGAAATATCGCTAAATGTGCTGATTGGCTTAAAGGCCACAGGAAGATTTCCTAAATTAGTCAGAATGTTAGTGCTATATATTAAAATCAAGATATATTTTTTCCTAGAAATAAAGTTACATTGGTTTTAAAACTTGCTTTCCTAGTATCTCGCATGGCCGAAACTGTTTAATCAAGAAACTTTGGAAAATTCAGAATGTGACATCATCTTTGCCAAACAAAGACCACAATTCCATATTGTCTTTATTAAACATATAAAATAGTGTATTGTCTCACATGCAATTGTGCAAAGAAACATACATCAAATACCATTGATTATATCCAATGTCTAAGTCAAAACCAGACCCGAAACAACTTTGTCAGGTGTATTGTAAACAAGCTGTGGCACTACATAATGTTTGGCAAAGATGATGTCATACAATAACCCTTAGCGAGTGTAGTACACACTAACAATGGCTCGTGAAAGTTAGGAAATTAAGGATTTTGGGATCATTTTAATGGAAATATGATAGCTGGTGGTTAGAATTGTTTTGATGTAGGGCATCTGATAGGGAATAAAATAATTGTTTGTTATGTTATATTTAAATTTCTTATCCCGTCATAAACAAAGAGATCATCTCAGATGATCAAGTACATTACCCATGTCTACATGAATATGTAGGAACACAAGCCTTTAATAGTGGCTCTGTCCAGCATTGATATTTTACTGAAAACCAAAGTATGTACTGCGAACAGATAAATGGCAAACTTAGGTCATGAACCACACACCCGAAAATTATATTCATGTATCATATTTTCACAAATTTCGTGAAAATATACTTAATGCTACTTTATGGTCACTTTGGGGGATGTGACCTCCAAAGGTAATAAAGCAAAGTGAAAGATGAAACACCCCTTATACATAACTAGGCCAGGATGTTAACCAAAGGCATGTTGATATCTGATTCATATCTGAAACATTGTGTTTATTATTTCAGATATCCAGTATCGTTGGGTTGACTGTTATTTCCCTTTCACCCATCCGTCCTGGGAGCTGGAGATTTTGTACAAGGATGAGTGGCTTGAGGTGCTTGGTTGTGGAATAATGGAACAGAAAATTCTGTTAAACGGTAGGAACCAACGACCAGCTTCAGGGATGATTCGGCTTTTATTATTGATGTTGTTTACTGGTTTTACAATTAGGAGTGTTGAAAGGTCACTGGCACCTTTTCATAGTAATTAGTAAAAGTGTCAAGGATGCTGTAATTGGCTTCAGCTCTTTACCCCAATGTTTTCAAATGTCTTTTAGAAAAGCAACTGCACATCTGGTGAAATAATAAACAAATAATCTCTTGCAGTGTTTTATGAAACTGTAAGATTTGGGAACATAATCAATTCTTAGAAAATGTACTGTTTCTAACTGACCAAACTGCGATATCTTTACAATAATCAGTCTCATCTAAAAAGCTTCATTTAATGGTTGGTCAACCAATGCAAGTATATGAACGATACAGTTCCTGACAATTTCAGTTTCTCACTCTGACTGGAAGTTAAATGATATTATCAAATAATTTCTGTATTTCTTAAAACATTGCTTTGGTGAAATTGTAATGTTTTTTTTCTAAAGTATCTCGTGCTACATTCCAGACAAGGGGTCAATTCCAATTAATTCCATTTGATCAATTCCAAATCAAATTTATCAATTCCAATTTTACCAGCTCTTTTTTTTAACTTACTACTTTTTACTTAATATACTGATTACTGTAATTACCTACTCCCAAGTACCTACTTGGAATAGCTACTCCAAGTAGTTAATATTCCAAGCAAGATTGTCATGTAAGAAATATTTCTGAATAAAAAATTAAATGGTAAATTAATTTGTGGATTTAATTTCTTTTGGTAGGAAACTTCAATTCCAATACTGTGTAAATAGTTCTACAATAAATTGGTTGGATCTAATGCGTATTTCTTTATCTTCAGAATTAGAGTAAAAATATAAATGAATGTTGTAACCTTGAAATTAAAATAATATACAGTGCATGTGATTGTCATTAATGTAAAATTGAAAAGTATTGTCTTTCATATCATATTCTTGCATCCAGATATTTGCCTTATTTATTTGTATATTTGATGAAAAATAAATTTTTTTACCCTTTTTAGCTGGAGCCAAAAATAAGATCGGTTGGGCATTTGGACTAGGATTGGAGAGATTGGCTATGAAGTTATATCAAATTCCTGATATCCGTTTGTTCTGGAGCAATGATTCTGGATTCCTAAATCAGTTCAAGGTTGAGGACCCGGAGACACCAATTGCATATAAGGTGTGTTAAATGGTAGACTTTTCACGCTTCATCTTATTAACAATGTAAAGAAAATTTAGGTTTCAACTGATCATATTTATAAAGATCATACTGTTTAAACAACCATTAACCGACTGGATGAATATGGCATGGTAATAATAGATTATTATATGAGCACATTTTGCTTTGTCAGCATTTCTGATTTATTTTGTTATTTGAAATCCATTTTCAACTGTCTGTGATGGCCTAAGAGTTAATCCTCCATTACTCATTTTAAGATGGTGTAATTTAACAGTTAATCCTCCATTGCTCATTTTAAGATGGTGTAATTTAAGATGGAGTGTGTGAAATCAAAAATACACTGGTGTTCAAAACTTCAAATACTGCGTGTGAACACTTTTTCAGCCTGTCAGCATATATCCACAGTGTACAAGTGATTTGTCTTTCTGGATCCCCAAAGATTACACGGAGAATGACTTCTACGACCTTGTTCGCAGTGTAGGCGGTGACATTGTCGAGCAGGTGACTCTGGTCGATACTTTTCTGCACCCAAAACATCAAAAGACAAGTCATTGTTACAGGATAATATACAGACATATGGAGAAAACACTGACCCAGAAGGAAGTTAATGATGTCCACAGACAAATAACACAAGCTGCCATTGATCAGCTGAAGATTGAGCCACGGTGATGGGATAATGAATCCAACTGTTTTGTACGAGTTGGACAAACATTTCATGTATATAAAGAGTTAAAATATCTAAATTACTGTTCAGTTGATTTACTTTGCAATATATTCATGTCATGCATATGCGTGAGTGATAAGAGACAAGTGAAAACTTAGCAGCTATTTAATTTAATTTTACATACATTATACAGCCTTTTAGCTACGTAAAAATATCTGGAATTTTGATTCCATAAAAACAGAACTGACTAGCAACAACATCTCACAGAATGCAATTTCGTGATTCAAGCAATAAAAATACTTCATAATTATATTGAGCATTTGAAGTATGCATACAGATGCTGTTTGTCTTCTATTGATAAAAATGAATACTAATACAAATTTTCAATATGATCATTTAATAGTGAACACCCATTAGATAAAAACCCATGCTCTAGCCAACCCAATCGGGTTTCTATTCAACTGTATTTCCTTCATTAAGTATAAGGTGATTTTAACACAAATCATTACTGCTCTAGGTGGAGATTAATTAACAAAATTCTTGAACGCAAACTGCACATTGTCTTCTTTATCCAGCATTGAACAAATATGGCCACCAATTGCAAAGGAATTCTCATTCTCTTACACATCTCCCACTTTCTTCGTTCTTTCTCAACATACACACACACACACACACACAGAATAATGCTAAAAGTAGTTTGGTGTCTGCAATGAAGTATACTCCTGGATCATCATCACCAGAAAAACAGCTTCTGGCTCTGTAAAATGACACAACAATTGTCACATGTTTCGTTCGTGATGCTGTTGATTATTATCTGTGCCAACATTACACGACTTCTGACCATATTTTCTCTTTTTCTTCTCGTGTGGATAAATCTGCATTGGCATCAGGAAGTCGTGCATGGCATACTTCCATGTCCAGAGCTTTGCAATCCTGTCAAACTCCTTGTGATTATGCTGATAAAGCCTTCCAATTTCTGGAGCCATACACACATAACAAAACGGGTCCGTCAGTAACGACTGTATGCTTATTAACACTTTAGATATAGTCAATGCCAGAGACCAGTTGTGATGTATCGAGTCCAGGCCGACATCTCCATGGCAGCTGATGTTTGGATGAAAGATCTTGGTGATGAATCGAACTACAGGTGGCCTCATGGGATAACTATGTTATAGCAACAAACATAAAGGAATATTTTAATACAGTTAACATCAGAAAGTTACCAATGAACATCCTTTCAATCTAATAATAAATATTCACTGACTATCCGCATGCGACTTGCCGCACATACCTGTGTGGTATCTGTAAGTATAGGAAGAACAGTCCTCCCTCATAGGGACTACCTTGTGGTCCAGTAATTGATGCCTGCCAATGACAACACTGACCGTCTAAGGGCGCTGCCTGGATTCCCTCAGGTGGATCAGATCTTAGTGTTTTCAGTTCACTTCGTAACCTTCGATGTCGCCATGAATTCTCCTCTATTGGCATGTTACTCTAGCATTAGAAAAACAATTTTAACTATGCCGCCATTAAGCCAATGATGCAAATTCGAAGTTTGGCAATTACTTAGTGTTTGAGTAATGTGAGAAGATGAGTTTGTGGTGATATATATATATATATATATATATATATGATGTTGCACAGTATAATTAGGTTTACCTGAAGCATCATACTCTCCAAACACAAAATACATGGTGCACTCTCTAATCTGAAAGTATATGTAGTATACACAACTTGACATGTTGCAAAATTAACACACACAAAATGGTACATCATGTTTAGATTCAAAAATTAGATTATAAGTGAATATATGTGGACAGTACCAGCAAAAGATTAATGTTATTGAGTCTTTAAACACGTTCCAAAATGTATGCCATACAAGCTGTATCATCATTGTTAGTAGAATGTGTTGCATTAACTTAATTACACATTTACACCAAATGTGTAACCAGAACTATGATAAACAACTAAAATAGGACATCAGACAATTTCTAAATACTGTCAATATGTTTTATTAAATCAGTGTAATGTGCAAAACCATATCAGCAAGAATCCATGCTTCCGCATTAATCGCCCAACGGTTTTAATAAATGTTTTGTCTCCTCATCAATCAAAGTTTATTTATACTGAAAATTGATCAATTCCATTTTTACCTACTCAATCAGTGATTGAAGTAGGTATTATATGCTAAATAAAGTTGTGGTTGTAATTGTTTTGTAGCAAACTTGAATATTGAATTGACCCCATGTCTGCAATCAGGTAGTAAGGAAATAACGAATATAGATAGGAAATCACAATATATAAACAGAACTACCATATATGAGGGTTTTCCAATAAGTGACATTATCTATTATGGAGACTCATGAACATGCAAATTAATTATAAATAGACACATAAATATTCATCATAAAAAATACCTTTTGCTTTCATGTTTAATCTGATAAAGTGTCGATCCTTTCAAATCTAATTATAAATGTACGCAAATGTTTTATATGTATGTCCCATGAAATTATACAATGATTACTAACAGTTTACTGTATAAAGTCTTCCAGCACTGTACATCATACTCTGGTTTAAATAGAGGCCATCGTAGCTTTATGAACCGTTTCCATTCTATGTCAGCCATCTCGGCATCTAGTAATGACCTCCACCTAGAGCAGACGTTATGCGCTGTCCACAGTGATATGTCATCTAGGTAACGGAATACCACTAATAAAACTGTGAGGAACGATAAAGATAGGTAACATTAAAACACAAATATTCAGCTAATCAAACCTATGTAGTAATGCTAATAACAACAATAATAATGTACTGTGAAATTCCCAATATAAACTAAAAAATATGTTAGATAAAGACCAAGTTTTCAACTCAGCAGGCATTATAAATATATATGCAAATTAAAATGGAACCTGATGCAATGCTAATTTCCTGATGAATTCTGCATTTAATCATAGTCATTATGAAGGAGTATATTTTACTGATTCATGGTTATTTATTTCTCCCATAAGCTAATTTATAGCTAAATAGAAAGAACTTAGATATGTTGTTATGAAAATGATTGGTTAATATGTATAATACCAGCAATGACAAAGTCATTTAGTCAGTTTTATAATGCCCTAATGGTGGAATTGGTAACATGCATATTGCAGACTTCCAGGTCAGACAATTCCAATTCTACTCCATTCCATTTAGTCAATTCCGAAACAAATATATCAATTCCAATTCCGTTTTTTATCGACTACTACTTTTTGCAATGAGTAGGTATCCTTAATTCCAATTAAAAATCGATCAAGTGCATTTTTTTCCTTCTAATTCCAGAATTGAATTAACCCCATGTTCCAGGTCATAAAAAAGGAATTCCAGTGTTTTCAATTTACCTCAATAATCTGCTTCAAGACACCTGTTCCATCATACTACTGGCCACCCTTAAATGATATCACAAACACATATGCACATAACAACCATGTTAAACAATTTACCTTCTGATGGTAGAGAATCAATTAAACCCTCTGGTAACTTCTCCAGATGGAAATCCCGAGGTGTGGATAGAGCGGTGATCCTTTCTACAAGCTTATCAGATTTAGGAGCAATATGGAGTGTAACATGCTCCATGCCAAGTCTCTCTGGCATGTAGAAGTCAGATTCCACATATGGCTCTTCATTGCCAGAGTCACATGAGTCTGCTTTCTGATATATAACACATAAACTGCTTTAAGGTATTATCACTTCATATGTTTTAATTTAAATAATATTTACATACTATATTTTTAAATGTATATTACTTTCTTAATTCAATAAATAAGGTAATAATAATGTCAGTGGGAACTGGACTATTTGCCCTTATGTCTATTTTTCAGCTGTCTCATATACAGACATGGGGTCGATTCAATTCCAGAACTGATAGTCAATTCCAAAATTGATTTTAAAACAATTGGAATTGATAAAGTTTGAATTGAAGTTTCCTACAAACAAAAATCCACAAATTAATGTTCTATTTAATTTGTTTAATATAGAAATATGTTTTCCATAACAATCCTACTTAGAATATAAACTACTCAGAGTAGGTATTTCAAATAGGTACTTGGAGTAGTTACTAGAAGAACCTATTCATGGTAAAAAGTAGTAGGTAAAAAAGATTCAGTAAAGAACGGAATCAATTTGGTGGGGAATTGGAACTGACCAAATGGAATTGACCCCATGTCTGCTCATATATATATATATATATATATATATATGTTTATTAATTAGTCTCTTTAATTGTGATGTATTTTTTTATAATTTACAAGCAAAATTTAATGATAAAAACAGATGCAGATAAATAATAAAACTTCAGTCTGCAATTTTTAGTCAGTGCTTCTTGGAAGATGTTGATCAAGCTTAAGTTACATTTTTGTGAAAGTGAGCTCAAAAGTGAAAGGAAATCCTTAGTCATGCATGCACTGACCAATTTCGGAAATTAAAAAGCAAGATTATATGGAAAATATTTAAATAAATTGGTGCATGAATACTCAGAATAGTCCATGTACAGTTTACTAAATGTGCTAAATAATAAATGTCTGGTTACAGATAATAAAAACTTAAACTATTTGGGATGATCTTTTTTGTGTATATTCATAATATTAATGCTGTGCCCATTGGTCTGGACCCGGATGTACACTAAAGTAACTATAGCTCCGGCACTTCAAATGTGCATTCACACCTTCCCAAATATCCAGCAGAATAAAACACACTACTGACTACTGGACACCTTACAAATTTAATCAAGCTCCAACACTGCCTACCTAACACTAAATGTAATCCATAACCAAAGTATTTGTGCAATTCTATCAATTCAAGGTAAGTTGCAAGCAATACAGTATAAGTAAAATAGTAATTACTTATCCCCTTTTACTTATTATGTAATACTTATTAATTCAACCACAGCTTAGTTGATAAGTTCAAGATGAATATTGTGATATTTTCTGGCAGCAGACACACTACATATGCCACAGAGTTCTGTGGCATATGTAGTGTGTCTGTTGCCAGAAAATGTGCCGGACCAATAGCTATAAAATTGCACTTACAGGTCTGGACCTATGGCCACTTAGTAATATTAATAATATGAACACAACATAATATCCTACAAATTGCATTTGTCATCGATTGCAGGCTGTAATCAACAGCAAAAAGTTCCTTTTCTAAGGATGGATGGATGAATGTTGTTTAACGACACAATTTAGGTCATCAATGTCCTTACTTTTCTAAAGAAAATTAAACTTTTTGCAGTAAAATTAAATGCAATCCAGAGCGAAAAGTCCATAATCTCATCACATCATCAATTTATAAACAATAGTCAGCACTGTACCTCTACATATGGTCCTTCATCAGGGTAGTTTATATCAGTTGGATAAACGAATAGATGGCAGGTACTACATACTGGCTCGCCAAAGTTTGGACCATAAAATGCGTTACAGAGAGTGCAGGTTTCATATTTGTGCTACATCCAAAATTATAAAATAAAAAAGTTTACCATGATTAGTGATCTATAAACATTGTTCAGAACCATATCACGACTCGTCTTATGCCAACACAGAATCGTTACAATCAGAAACAATTAATGAAACTTATCCAAGAGCTGAATATTGTCCAAGATATTACATGATTTAATAGAATCAGTTGATTTAACATTAAATCTAAACATGGGGTAGATCTACATAATAAAACCAAAACCAGTCTTAGATTCTACACCCATTATCGTCCAGGAACTATAATAATTAAATATCAATATAAAACTTTCGTTCAATCAGATTTATATATAGCCACTTTCATCGCTAAGAGAATATTTTTATTAAAAATAAGCTGGGCAACATACACCCTGCATAAGAAAATGATCAACTAAATCTGCAGACAACCCCCTTCCATTAATAAATACCGAAGCCATCGCTGTTGCTGACTGAATGGTGTGTAGATGGCGCCACATTTGTACCAAATGGGAGATAAAGTGCCCCAAGCCATTTCGCATTACAAATCTCATTTAAAAAACTTTATTCTGAGTTCTAAACACCTCTTCTTCTCTTATTATATTTTTCAAATACTTTTCGATGGTGCACACTCAATAGCAATTTAATTTGGCACTAACAGCACAATATTAAAACATATTTCGATACAGCATGGGACTAAAAGTTATAGGCCGAACCGATATGGAAGCAGACGGACAAGGGAAATCATGGCTGTAACATTTGATCCTTTGAAACGTCCTCCTACCCCACCTAAAACAGCGTGGTTTGAATTTTTGTTGGCTCCTTCTATGCTAGAAGACCACCTAAGCAACACAAATGCAGGCAATTATCACCAATATAATAAATTGTTGCATAAACGATTATCTACTATAATATCGCCCGGCCATTGCCATTGGGTCTGGCTATCAAACTAGACTAGTAGAGATCTAGGACTGGGTGTAGATCTAATCTAGTGGAGTGGTCATTCTAAGAGTACTATGACTGTATCACCCTATACATCTGTACATAGTTCATCGAATAACTTAAAATATTCGGAAATGTTCTCGGGCTTATAAGATATATATATATAATATTTTAAGAAGTGACAGTTGGTAAATTACTCATTTACTGAATTTACTGATATTGAGTCTATGTGATACTGATATAGAGGTAAATGTTAGCAATCCTGTATATATTCTCATGCAAGCCAATTCATTGTTTACTTTCTTATCTTAAAACATGGATAGATTAAACAGTAGACTACTCCCCATTGCTAGCCAGGCAGCCCTAAATTAAGTAATTGGCACATAACTGATGAAATCCTTGGCAAAGATTAGAGAATTGTTTTTAATAAGGTATCTTTCATATAATTTATTTATGTTAGAAAGTCCTGTGCTAGATAATTGTTGGAAAATTATAGTTAAAAGAAAGTTACTTTATAATGATAGCTTCATGTATTTGAACAAACACTGGAAAACATCGGTTAAGTTTATATTTATGTACCTATATATAATGTAGACTTGACTGTCTAATGGACTATATCTATAACTTCCTTTTTTGTCAAGAACCAACTGTGTGTATTGCATTGATTGAATTATGATAAATATTAAAAAAATCATTTATGTATTAAATAACAGCATGTTTGTTGAAATCTGAATGATAAAGCATGTAGATCAATAAAGATCATCAGCTATATCCTCTGTTACATGCACTAATCAAGACACCTTTTAAACATAAAAATAAAAGGTAAAAATTCATTTAGGAAATATGGTGAAGAGGTGACTCCCTTAGAAGTCTCATAACAAATACAGGCATGAATCAGATTTGAACTGACAACAAATAGTCAGGTTTCTTGTTTAATTTAAGTGTCTCATCAAATATGGACAACCCTATTCATAAATTCTGATTCTTATAATGGAAGTCGCATAACAAATACAGGCATCAATCAGATTTGAACTGACAACCTGGAAAATTGCAGTGCAACATTCTAAGCACTGGACTATTGGAGCACCCCACCCCCCTCATAACTTGATGAGTCAGCTGACATTTGGTCACTGAAATTTGAACCCCTTTTAACTGGCTAGGGTTCCGCCAATGTGATATGTTAATAAATTCAGCAGAAAAAGAGGGTATTCCATTAATATTGAGCTCATATACCACAGCACTTAAAATATGTGTTATCTATCATATTATAAAGTCCTCTTAATAGTCAAAACACATTTTTCAATTCACATTGTTGGGGGGTGTTAATCATTGTTACCATGATAAAGTGTGCTGGTATGTCACAGCATTATAGGGGGGTGTTGAAGACCATCTTCTAACAGCTAAATCTGTCACAGACCATTCGTAAAATTATATTTTGATTATATAGTATTGGCCCTACTTTTAGGTCTGTGGTAGGCTTCTGGTTTAATTTAAGTTTCTCATCAAATAAGGACAACCCTATTCATAAATGCTGATCCGTTGATGTTATCCATCATTAAAAACCATTAACGTGTTTATGAAATGTAACATATTCAAGAAAAGAAGGAGAATTCACTTAAGTTTGAACATGTTTAATGTCTTCCAGAACCATCAGCATCAGAGTTAATTGCCCTGTTTCTCTACCAAGCTGATTTAGCGGGGATAATGGCTAAAGAGATTGCCAAGAGTTCTGAAGAAGGTGTTGAAAATATAGGTAATGATTCTATGGAATAGATCTTAAATAACTTATTATTATTATTTGTTCATGAATATAGTTTTCTGAGTTGTATATACTTTATCTCAGATAAAATGTTATGTTTATAACATGTATTCATATTATTTTATAATTAACTGCAAATTAATGTTTAGTGTATTCATTGCAGCCTGTTTATATGAAGCCCACTAGCTTGTTTTTACCAGATAAATATATTTATGCAAAACATTTTTTAATTTGTTTAGTCATGTTTCCTTTTGCGGAAACAAAATGGTGATCTTCTGATAACAACTTGTATAATTAATTGTTATTCATTATATACCTGTCAAATTTTAGATACTAATATTGGAAAAGAAAACAGGAAGGTGAAAGCTTTAAAGGCTCTCGCACTCAGAGTAGCCAGCTTACTGAACTGGAGCCTAGTAACATTAGAAAAAGGGTAGGTTCTAAAACATAGGTTAATGCATTCCTGCTTCAGTATATGAAAAGATGATTTTTAATACATGTAGAATAAAGTATGATCGCGCAAGTAAAATTAATCAATAATTAACTAATATGCAAACCAAAATTTCAATCTTTATTATTTTTCATTTAACCATGTTCAACATGTAATGCAGCTGTTTAGAAATAATTAAATGAAATGTCATATATATAAGCATAAGGCAGTGAGCATAACTATTAATAATCAAGGGATATGGTTTACCCCATATTGAGTCAAAGGGTCTGTAATTGTAATGCCTCTCAGACACCATTGTTGTAGTCATCAGGCATATATTACAGACCAAGTGAAATGATGTATTGTTATGGCAGTCACTATGGCTGTAGATTCAGGTAGCTAGAAATTGCATAATAATTATGTTACAAACATGTACATAATCACAGTAGTGGCTTTAGTGTCCACATTGATGCAAATACATGGCATAACATAATACTTTATGATTACATTTTTAAAGTGAGCTAATCCACAGGGATTTGGTTTTTAAATGATAACTGACCAATTTCAATTAAATTTATTATAAATTTGTTTATTCTGTTTATGGTGAAAGTACTTAAAATGTACTTGGAAAGTATGAGTACTTTATTAATATACTCAAGTACTATTACTGAGTACTTCCTATCATGAGTACACAAGGACTGAGGACATCCAAGTACTTCAAAAATGTGTACCTGAGTACAAAGCATATGAGAACATGAGTGCATTAGCCCCAAGCCTGAAACTGGCTGCTGCATATTATTGCCAAAAAATATGCATTATTTTCAATTACTGCATCTTGTTTTAGCTTTAGCATATAAGTTATAACTGTTGTCAAATACATGATTTCCAATTAAAGTAAAATTTAATTGCCATGGGTTTATAAGATTAAGACATCAGACTAGTGGAAAACAATGGTGTGATATTGTAATCGTAAATATTTATAAACTATTTGTTTTCTGTTCAGGATATGACCACATCAAATATATTGTACTTCTTTCACTGTTTGACTCCAGTAATGTTATTCAACTATCTCACTAGATAAACCAGAATTGTTTTTATAAACATTACAGGGTGTTAGCTGTGTTTGTGTTAAAATTAGTATAGTAAAATTAGTATAGTAAATATTTGATGTAGTAGTTTGAACAAACAACTGTATAATTGGTTACTGATAACTTATACCAATTTATTTCACTGAAACATTTAAATTTCTAGCTTACCGCTGGCAGCGATTGAGAACATCCTTGTTGAGCTCCTATCTGTTGCACTGCCTGGTGTGGAACCTATAGCCAAGAGACATGCTACACTGGATCTTACCACACTGACACCTGTTGCTGTGTTTGCTGTGGTGTTGTTCCACAGATGGTATGGACATTACATTTAGCCAGACATGGGGTCAATTCCAATTCCACATCAAATTTATCAATCATAATTCAATTCCAAATTTATCAATTCCAATTCCTGTTTTACCTACTACTTTTTACCATGAATAGGTACTCCGAATTCCTACTCTGAGTACCTACTTGGATTACCTACTCTGAATAGTTTATATTCTAAGTAGGATGGAAGAAATATTTCCGAATTAATAAATTAAATGGTAAATTAATTTGTGGAGGGGGAAAAAACATTTCCATAGTATATGATAGATAGCCACAAAACTAATACAAGAATTTGGGGTAGTTGACACATACACATACCAGTATCTAATGTACCTGTCTGTGTATGTAAAGACCATTCCATCAAATATTGATTAGTAATAGTATCTATTAATTATTCTTTCCAGGTCACTTCGTACAGCAATACAAGACACATTCCCGGTTAAGCCATCCAAAGTGCCTCATGTCCAGGTGTAAGTTTTTTATTACAGTAGAGAGAGAACGAGAGTCTTTTGTTAAACCTCGGCACTTCTCGCCTTCAGCTTATGGCCGATGTGCGATTCCTTAAGAAAATGTGAGGATCAGATGAATCAATCTAAAGACACAAGTAACACTGGGATTCAGACTAGTGCATTGTGATACCAACTGTGCCATGCTGATCTCCTGTGATTATTTATCGGCATTCATTCTTCAGATGTTTTGCATGAATATTTCCTTACCAATGCTTATAACATTTATGATCATTTATGGTCAGGTGATTACATCACCTTTCTTTATTGTATTTACATTGATTGTTTTTTACTGTTCTGCATTTTAATATTTAGATGTGTTTTGTTTCTTGGTATATTAGTAGTATGTAATAATACATCATTATGATAATATGGGCACTCCTATGACGCAGAGCTTATGACACTATACTATAAACCTCAGAGTTAGGGCTTGAATGAATCAAATGAGATTACTTGTGTGTGTGTGTGTGTGTGTGTGTCAGTTATTTCCCTAATGAGTCAGATGGCACAGTCATTAGAATATGGCACTGTAAAGCTCCAGGTTATGAGTTCTAATTTGGCTCATAGCTGTGTTTGATGGATTTGTTTCACTAAACAGTCCTATATCCAGTGTCTGATCAATGTCAAGGCAAAATAACTCCCTCATGGAGTCACTCCTTGACCTTATGTCTCAGATTTGGCCAGTCCTAAACAAATCATTTGCATCCTCATTCAGGTTTGATGATGATGATGATGATGATGCAGGGTTCCCACACATCCTGCAAAAAACCTGGAAAATAACAAATTCATTTTGCAGGTCCCGGAAATGTCCTGGAATTTTACAAAATCAGGAAATGTCCTGGAAAAAATATTGCCTGTGAAAAATCCACTTAGAGCAAAAAAGCCAGCGAATAAATATTATGCCTGTACGAGAAAACTTCAATTGTGGAAGAAAAAGAATACTGGTACATAGTCTTGATATCCCATGTTAGTTAAAATATAAATAAAATGGGGTTGGCTCAAACAGCTAGAAGGAGTGAGGAGGAGGCTATACCATAAAAATGTCAATAATCAATCATTCATTGATTAAATATATGCTTTTTCACCAATATCTTGATTTATTACCTTTAGGCTTTAAATCTTGTATACTTTGTCTGGTAAAATGGTAATTTCCTTGGCTGTGGAAACCATGTGATGATATTAATCTTCTAGGAGGAAGCTATTTATCACTGATCTTCAACTATAGCTCTTTATTTTATTTATGTTGACATTATCTTACAGACCAGGGCTGTTGGATCCAAGCATTCAGTCATCAATCAAGAAGGAGAGCATTCTACACAACGTGAGTTTATTAACATACTGTGATTCATTTATCAATGTTGGTGTTAGAAGTCCGAGATTCATGCCTCAGTCTGGAGGGAATTGTGTGGCTTAAATGCCTCTTTCCAAAGAAGATGGCAAAGCTCATGTTTGTAGAATTAACCAAGGGTCAGAAAATGGCGAAATTGAGGATTCATACATATTATTGCTCAAGACTACTATTTGATTAGAAGTTATGTGTGGGAAAGTACCCAGATCATCTAACACACACACACACACACACACACCATTGTTTATGTTGTTGATTTATAGCCTCGAGTCTAGCTTTTTTGATCTGATGACACCGTGGGCTAGTGGTAGCGTGTTGGACCACAGATCACTACCACCGTGTTCGAATCTTGGCGTGGGCATATCTGAAGGTTGTTTCGTCTTTGACTTCACCTCATTACCATTGGAAGTTGCTAAGCCCATTTAGCCTACTTTGCGCACAAAAGTGGCCGTAAAATATCGATCATCATCATCACATTTACTGTTTTTAATTATATCTGTGGCCTCATGGGTAGAGTGTGAGACTATTTACCCATGTTTATGTTCAGGATGACCAAGGTTCGAATCCCAGTCATGGTACTATAGTAGGAGGAGATTTTCATCCAACCAGTAACCGGTGAGGTTTTCTCCACTGAATATGCCATATATTGTAAAGCCTAAATTTATTTAGAATTAGTTCCCCTGATGAAGCTGTAAATTATAGACCAAATACGTCTCCCTCATTTCAGTTAGCCAGCCACATAAAATAACTGCCATTTTAGCTATTATTATTATTATGGTGATAAGTGACACAATCCACCAATCCAATGCCAGTTTATAGCTGAGTCAGCCTTTGAGCTTGTTAAAGGCATTATGGGGTTCCCTTGATTTTTGGTTATAGACATTATGTTCATCCTCGGATCCATTCTTTGTATGTCATGCCTATAAATGTTCCATTTTTGTAGGTATCATTTTGAATTGGTATTTGTATCTGGGCAGAGAAAGGGCAATTCATGGTTTTAGCCGATGATTATACAATACACCATTCCAGACAAAACTCAGAATGTGGCACCAAGACTTAGGTCTGAGGTTAGAAAAATCAGTGATCCCAAACACACCTTTTGCATAGCTGCCAACCATTACGATTATGGCAGAATTATTACAAATTTTCTGTTCTTCATTACACTATTATGTCCATTATCTGAAAACTACGATAAGTAATATGTGTGGTTTGTATCAGTGAAACAGATAAAGAATGGCACTGGACAGCCACAGTTTGATATCCTTAATTGCCTCTGTGATGGTGGAAAATTTCATCTTGTTTCACAGGAGTGCAGACTAAAAGAATATTCTAATTTTTTATCAAAACCAAGACAGCTTTCTGCCACAGCACATCCACCAAAGCTCTTAGTAGCTTGACTGTGCGCAAAGTATCCCTCAATACCAAAGGCACAACATGCATGTTCTCAGCAGAAACATTCTAATACCTTCCTGACTTAAAGGCAAAGGGTGCTTGCTACCTATCAAAAACAGCAGGATCTCCCACATTGTAACTTAATCATAGAAGCGACTCTAATTATTAAAATACAAGCATTATTTTTCCCTTGTATCTATAATACTTTTTATCAGTTCTAATTTCTATTGAGTAGCATTTCACATGACAGTAAAAAGTTAAAATGTTATGTTTTTATATTATTAGGTAATTATGGATTATAAATACCTTACTGTGATAGTTACATTGTGGATGTCATATTGATGCTGGCTTAAGTTTTTATCTTTTTCTTTGATAAAACAAACAATTGCTACTTAGAGTTGAATTTAAAGAAACTTACTAGCACTGAAAATGTCTTACGTAGTCGCTGACCAGTGTCACTGTAAAAAAAGATGATGTTTTCTTGTGTATTATTGCCATGAGATGTTGATTTCAGGTGAAGGATGGTCTTTGTGATTCGGTCGAGGTTTTGCAGCAGTACATGAAGAAACTGCCCGATATTGTGGCACCAACTTGTCAGTGTTTTAAGATCATCACAGAAGATAAAGATGATCAAACACATGACTGGAGTCTGGCAGTGTCAGTACCCACTCTTGAAATGAAGACACAGGTTAGCTAGCGTCTCCTTTAATTATTATTTATTCTGTGTGGCTGGTTATATCTATGTTACAACTTTGAATTATGTCCTTCGATAAATTTCAGGTATAACTGCAGTTACAGTTATGTTGCAATCCAAATGATATTAAATTGATTACAAATAGATTCAGTAACCTTTACCCTGTAATTGTTCATTACAAACAATTGGCTGTATTTTGATTTGTAGTGTTAACTAAACGCTTGTGCTCATTATTATGCTTAATTAGATAGAAATCAATTATAAATACAGATAGGACACCTTTAGATATTAGATTTATTACTGTAATAAAAGTTTTATTTACTGTTCGCTTACATAATAAATACCAACTCACTTTTGGGAAGATGCAGGTGTCACATTGAAATAATCTTATATAAATGTTCTACAGATATCTTACGAACTTGGAATGGTCTACTTCCACAGGAAAGATTATGACAGTGCCTTGAGCTTGTTTATGGAGGCCAGGAACCAGCTAGAAGTGGTAACAGTATATTCATTTCAAGATGTTTTAAACAAATAGATCTTTCAGTAACAATGCATCTGGATATCATTGCAAACTAGATTCCATTAGAAAGTACCGCTAATACCAACATCTGAGGTGACCAAGTCTAATACTATTGGATTTGTTTGTTTCTCAGTTTAAGTCGTGTGACACAACATTTTTATTTATTGTATCTGAAATCCATTCATAGAATTGTGTACAAAAATGTTAGAATGAACAAATGAATGGGTGGACATTCAGATGAACATTATTAGTGAATAATAAACTGCTGTTACTTGTATGATGGTATCTGTAGTGTAAAAAATTGTATACTATTTACTCATACATTTAAGACATCTTTGAACAGACATAAATATCAGAGAGGCACTACATAAATATGATACAAACAAAACAAAAACAAACAAAAAGGATAGAATACACTAAAACTATTTTCTGTTATTACTGTGATATGATAAATTGGTACCAAATACCAGGTAATGAAATTCATTGTTAAGGGTGTGTGTGTGTGTATATATAATAAGGCACAGGCACAGAGAATCTCGAACCGTGAATTCAAACTCTGGACATTTCTTCAGGGGACTGAACAGTGGCAACTTTTCATGCATAATGTCTCACCATTACAATTGTGACCACAAATGACCCCTACCTGAATATAAAACAAAGTGTGTGTGAGTATATATATATATATATATATATATATATAGTACATGTAATGAAATGTAACTATAATTCTATTACTTCCAACAGAAGCAGCAATAGCAGATATTTCACTCAGCCCAAATAATGCAATTGTAAAAATCTTTTGAAGTGCATTTGTCTCTCCACACACACACATGTGCACACATGCACACACATACAGAGAGAGAGCAATATAGTGATATATTTACTCAATGGCAACACTATACAATGTCCGACTGTTATACTGCTATATTCTATCAGATGTCATCATCACTATGGTGTGAGCTGGATGATCAGCGACTAGGAGGTTACTGTTGTGCTTGTAGTGGAATGTTGGGACGTCCTCTACCAAAACCAATCAGTGAAGAGGCACGATTGATTGACTCCATTGAGAGCATCAGGATGGACAACTTTGAGGTAACTTAATCACTAACACTTTTGATTTGTCTTCAGCAGGACAAAGTTTTTATGTCACAGCTTTCATCACTGCTTTATGTCACTGCCTTCATCCAGCACTGCTCATTGCCAGAAGGAAAACACATCATATATTGTTTGGTAGACTGAGTTTAAGCACCCATAACTGGCTAAATCTAACTGGATACTTGTATCTGTAGGTTATGGAAATGAATCTTTCCGTACTGCTCCCCTGTGGGTGGTGAGGTAGGAGATATCAACAACCATTCCATACGCAGGAAAATCCTTACATGTGAAACACATCAGTAATCCTGTATAAATATAATGTGAATAAATAATAAATAAAAATCATATTCATGCTGAGCTGTATTTCACCAATAAGAAATTGATAACGGCACGTCATTTTGTAAATGAAATTACTACTATTGATTTTTTTTTTAAATTAAATCAATAACTGATAAGACTAGGATGCGAATTGTTGAATAATTAGTAACTTCAGTAGTAGGTTGTAGTCTGATATTCAGGTTAAAATCTATACTGTTCTGTATGTGTTTTAATTTGTTATTTAATGTCTGGGTCAATCCATTCTGTTACATGTTCCTTGGCACTGTCAAAGATAATACCCACATATAATAACAATATTGTATATTTAATAAAGCACCCTAACTAGGAGGAGCCATTCAAAGGCACTGTATGAATAATATGTAATATAATAATACCCCAAATAATATGACTGTAAAAACCCTATAAGAGATTTGAAAGATAAATATTATTTACCAGTATCTGTGAAAGCAATCTTGAACAGGTGGGTTTTTAGAATGGATTTAAAATTTTCAAGAGAAGTTTATTGTTCATTGATGTGATATCTCTCTGATCAATGTGCACAGCAATAATTTTTCACCTGCATGACATTGTGAGTGTAAGTGAACAAGTTTATTGTTCATATCTCCTTTCTTTGTTTCTTTGTTTGGAAGCCAAAAAATATATTTTAAATAGGTCTAATTCACAACAAAAAAACAAGGAGATTGGTTCCACTCCATTAGTGACCTGACCAGTATTAATGTTAAACTAACATTAGTCTAAATCTCACTGTTTTAAAACTAACATCAAATCTGAAAAATAGTTCATTCTTAGTTAAAGCAGAAAAAAACCCAGCAAAATGGATTGAAGAATGAGCAACTCCACGATGGACAGTAAATAAATCAACATTGTGTATGAGATTAAATACTAGAAAATAAAATTTATAACTAAGCCATGACATAAATAAATGATGTTATTCTATAGGGTTTGACCAGTATTTTGATGCAGGATAACCAAAAATGTGTACTGAGTTTGCCATACCGAGAATCGCTAGAAGAAGATCTTATCTCCACTAATACGTAAGTTTATTTTTTTTACTATTGGATATACAATGTTGATTTTAGAGGTCAGTGTTAAGATATCTGTATTCCTGCAACTCTCTTTTATTATTATTTTGGTATTTGTTATTATTATATTTAAGTTTTGCTCACATATGTCATTTTATATGTTTTTAACAAACACTTTCAATCTTTTGAGGCAAAGCACTAAAATTAAGTGTATGGCTGTAAAGAGAAATTTCCAATCGATTATAAATTAATCATTATCATGTCACTGGTTGGACAGATCCAAGGGTTTGCTGAAAGAGGTGAAGACTTGCAACATGATACGGAAGGCCTTGGATCATATCTTGACACCTTCAGCCTATGCTCAGATGCTGTGTGAGAATCCTGATCATCTGGATTTCCTCATTGATGTACATAAACTTAGCCCTTCTTCATTGATTTAAATAGACTTTTAGGATTTTGCCTACATTATAATCGTCTCAGACATTTTGTTTGTTTGATAAGTTTGTCAAATATTTCTGAAATATTTCTATTTCAGATGGCCACTGGCGTGTTGAACACAACTACCACTAAACAGAAAGAGAGTCTGAAGTATTTTATAGGGTAAATGATCTGTCCTTCAAACATACACACACACATGCACAGACCAACACAGTCACACACATGTGCAGATATACTTGCACACACACACACACGCTCGCACACACACTTGCATATATGCTCTTAGACAAAAGCATTTGTTTTTGTTTTCTTCAGATATTTAAGTAGTGTATTGCCAAGAAGTGTGAAGTTTACTGCCCGTTTGTTTAACAGTGACCTAAAGGTATTGTTTAGTGCTGATGAGATGGAAATGATGAAGAACAGATGGAGAGAACAAATAAATGTACCACCTAATCCTCTGAAAAATGTCTATCCAAAATCAGGTGAGATTTCTGAAACAAGGAACATTTTTACTTGAGCCTATTACTCTATCGCTGTTGTAATAAATCTTGTATATTATTGTGTATGTGTATATCATTTTCAAGGGTCAATTGTCCCAGGCAAAGTAGGTTGTAATGTCCAAGTTCAACCCTTCCTCCCATACTATTAAGGTGTTTTACTAAATTCAAAACATAATCAGTGACCTTCAAACCTGCAACAAAACTGCAATAAAAACAGCTCGTCAGCATTGGATCTTTAAAAGTGCATCCCTTGATGTTGCAATTACATTTCCTACACCAGAGCTTGGGAGGTGTTCTGGAAACAAAGAGATAATGGGCAAGTCATTCGAAAAAAATTGGGTACATATATAGGATCTAAGAATGTATGGGTATAGGAATCTACTTTGGTATTTGGGCTACAGCATCGTCCATCTTAGCAAACCACTTTCAATGACTTCCAGTAATTCTTACACACAGTGGTCTGCTAAAAACTGTATGTTTTAATCAGTCTTTATCACTGAGTTGTATACGTCTATCACTTCAGTGCACTAATGTACATTATACACAGTGTAGATGAAATGGATGATTATGTTTAAAATTACAAAAAAAAGTGTCTAAATGACTAACCTTCCTTTTTTTAAGACATCTAGAATGGGGAATTCCAGTTTACATTATCTTATTTTTATTCTAATGATGCCTACATAATTTTTACTTTTAGATGAGGAATCAGTTCAGTTGGCTGAGTTAGAACGTGAACTGTTAGTGACCTGTGATCCGACCATTATGAAGTCACTTATACAGAGATTGTTGCCAAAAGTTGGCAAATATCAGCTGATCTTCCTAACAGAAAAGGTACTTTTATCAGTCTTACTGTTACTTTATTAACATTGGTAAATCTCTGCAGATTTGTTTAATAAATTTCAATTTTTATTAAACCATCTGATGATCTTTTCCCTGTTGTTCATGTGTTTAATTATTTGTCTGATTAGCTGTGTATGTGTGTTATTAATGGTTCTAATTAACATAGCTGGCTACCTGAATGTGTAAGAGGCAGATTGTTTCTGATTTAATGCTTCCTCATTGGTACTAATCCTATACATAATTATAATTTGTTATTAGTGATAAACCTTGGTTGTTGATTGGCTGGATAGAAAACTTGACCTACTATAATACCCAATGATTGATCAAGAAATCTCATATCTTCACTCACTTGGCTACAAAGATGTTCTATAAATATAAACAGTATCTGCGATATTTAAATAAAAACATTATGTTTATAATGGACTCTATATCTTTTACACTATTCACAGGATATGACATAAGCTCACAGTCTTTACTAGATACAGGGCTGGTATACTTTGAATGATACTAGACCAGCAAGATGTTTGTAGACCTGATATCTTAAAATATCTCTGACTTCATTTGATGTATGAGTCTGCATCTTTGGCCTCATAGGTAGAACATGAGACTATTTACCTATGGCTATGGTCATTCTGTTCGGGAGCTATATGCGTCTCCCTCATTTGAGATTGACAGCCACGTTAAAAACTGCCATTTTGGCCATTATTATTATATGATGATTAATATTTATTTATTTTTGATAGAATATAAAATATTTGACATGCTTTCTCTCAGTTAAACCTCTCAGCGAATAGGATACCCTTATAGTGAAGTTGATACTATCAACTCTACTACAAGACATGATACTGCACTATTCTCATAGCTCCCTCTCAACTGTTTCAGCTACGATGCTTCTTTATTGTAGAATTCTCTACCTCACGAAGTTCGTTCTGCCCCAACAGTATCATGTTTTAGACGAAGGCTAGAGACACATCTTTTTCAGGATGCGCATCCACATTAACCTTCTCCACCTGACCAGTCTGTCCTCTTTATCACAAACCTTTTCCATCCAAGGAATATGGCGTAGGTATCTGGTCTGGTTTTGTCATGCCTTAGAATTCATTTAACTGAAAATAAGCGCAATAGAAGTTTAAACTGAATTGAATATATCTCAGATGTGATCAGTGTCGAGACTGAATAAAGCATTCACTCACATCAAGGCTATGACTCTTTGTTATCATTAAACATCATCCGATAGGAATCATCATTTATGATGTCATCAGCTATCCTGTTTATGATCCTGGGTAATCGTTGTCACAAAATTACTGGAGTATCCAACGCCTTATGGTTACATAACTATATAACTTTTATATGATTACACAGTTGGCCACCGATTTATTATAGCAGCTGGGTTCAAACCCCGGCTGGGCTATGTCAGAAGGGTGTTTCAGCTTTCACTTCACCTCATTACCATTGGAGGTCACTAGGCCCATTTAGCCTACTTTGTGCACCAAATTGGCCATAAAACAGCAACAGTTATATGATTACACTGTCCGATGTCAGTATTTATTTATGTTAAATCTACTATTTGTTGATAATAGTTCATTGCTTATAAACACAACTAACCTTGTATCTTAGACAAAATGTCAAGACATAGCTAGCTTCGGTTAAAATACCAACAATAAATTATGTGTTTATAAATAAAATTGCCTAAAATTGTAACCGGGCCAGCCTTCGTGTTAGTCTTTTCATATACTGATAGATGTTTTCTCTCATCCAGTGGCATTTGCCCAAAGAATTGCATCATGGTATAGAGACATTGCCAGTACCACAACAGTACTATAGTATTTATATACATCTTCTTGTCGCCAAGGCTAGGATAGCAACAGAGCAACAGGTTGGTCAGACATGGAGCATGACAGCATAAGGTTAAATATGCTCTACTACTACTAGTACTACATTGTCTTTTATTCTATATTTTCAGCTCAATAAATCACACTATTATAATTGTCTGATGAGTTTAATTTATTTAATGGCTTAATCAATTTCAAGGACAAAATTTAAAACAAATTTATTACTCACCCTTCAAAAAGATCAGCTTATTTTTAGAATATCAAATAATTAAATTGCTGTTAATATGGTTACTCATTAATCCATAAGAGATGCTATTTTGTTTTATATAAAATGTATATTGTTAAAACACTGGAAACCCCTCATTAAGCATAAGTAATGAATACTTGTGGCTCAGTCATCAATATCTTCTTCGTTTTAGAAATTCCGTCAAGCCCAGGAGCTGCTTCAAGCTGCTGATTCCTCCATCAAAGATTTGTCTTATAAATTGTCAAAAATGTTGAGGTGGGAGATACTGAAGGTTGACCTTCTCTACTACAATCATACTGTAACGCCAACCAGTGGACAGAATGCTGACCTGATCAAACGTTGTAAAATGTGTATAAACTCTGCCCATGTTGAACCAGGTTAGTGCGATCTGAGCTAGCTTACTGGGTTTTCACATATAGCGGCAGATAGAGTTCCAAGACTGTTTTAAATATTAAAATAATTAAACTAAAAAGTGTGTGTGTGTCTGTGTGTGTGTTGGTAGGTACTGGCACAGATAATCACAAGTCATGAAAATATCATCAGGACAATTCATCAGTGACCAAATTCTGAACACTGAGATTTTTCCATCTCCACGCATGCACACACAAATAACACAAATTACACTGTTTATATATATCGAAAAGATTATTTTACTACCCACAGATCTACAGTCTGTTGGGGAAGTGGTGCTGTTAGTCACCCAATTCTTGTTGAATCAACATCAGTGGGATTTCCTGGCCAACCTCAACCAGAATCAGACAGGTTATGTCCAGGTCAGTGTCATCCTTTAATCATTCCTTTTTGTGTATTTTTCATTGTAGCTTGAATTATTGAAGCCATATTGAAGTTGTGCACATGTTTCTAACAAATGGGAAAGTGTGGCCAAACATCTTTGTTGCAAACGCAATTTTGTCTAATTTTTTTACAATAATTATTTCAATAAATCAGTATTGTATTTAATATTACTGTTGTTATTTATGTTGCATTCATTAGTTAATATACATTTCCATCCATATATGATTATTAGTTGTAATGGCATTTATAAGGAGCACTTTTTTTATCCAGTTAGCCAAGCAAGTAGCCAGCCTCTGTAAGGAACTGCCACAAAGCAAACATGCAAGAAAATATGCCAGGGAACTTTGGGAATCTGGTTGGTGGATAACATATTACAGTGTGTGTGTGTGTGTGTGTGTGTGTGCGTGCATGCATGTGTGTGTGTGTGCAGTCATTATCTTTTAAGGTGTTCGTTCAGTACACAGATCATCACTTTCCAATGATAAATAATTAAAAAAATCATACACCTCATCATTCAACTAGTTTTTCTATTTAATTATCTAAATCAATCGTTACCTAAATTCATTTTAACAACTGAAGAAATTCTCCACACTCTCCTGGCTCTTGCATTGGGGCACTGCAATAAGACAGTAGTTAATGCATTGCATAGCAAATATCCGAGCTGTGGGTTTGAAAAGTTTAAATCTGTTCTGAAAACACCCCTGTGCCAGTTTGCTTTCACTGATAAATAATGATTATCATTCAAATCTCTTGTTGGGTTTTTACAGACATATTATATGTGTTTGGGATATCACTGTGCAGTGTCTTTGAATGGCTCCTGCTAGTAAGGGAGGCTATATCAAATGAACATATTTATTATTATTATCATGGGTCTATGTTTGTGCGATATGTTTGTTGGAGTTTCCCCCTGGCCATATGTCCTATATGTGACCAGTGTCCAGTCCAAAGAAAGCACTTACCCACTTTCAAATGACTATCTCTCTCTCTCTCTCTCCCTCTCTGTGTGTGTGTGTGGGGGGGGGAGTTGTTAGAAGCTGGGACCCAGGTGATTTGACCCGCCTACTCTCAAGTAGAGACCTGGCTACTTCCGTTTCCAATGCCAATGATATGCTATGTTGTGCCATAGTAGGCTCTTGAGGCCTACCAATATCTGACCCTGGTATTTTGTGTTGGCCAGCTCCTAATTTATTTCTTAACAGAACCACTTGTGTGTGTGCATGCGTGTGCATGCATGCATGTGTGTGTGTGTGTGTGTGTGTGTGTGTGTGTGTTAGTAATAGTACATTAATCGTATTCTCATATTTCAGTAACACTGATTTTCACCAACAATAATTCACACAAGAGAGCAGCAAGTGGCACCCCCATTAATGTAAATAGGGACAGTCACATGGGAATAGTACCACAACAGTTGTTTACCAAGTTCTGTGTCCAGTGTAAGGTAAGATAATGCAATAGGATAATCAATGTGGCAAAACTTTATCACATTGCATGCTGCACATTATACAAAAATTGATTCAGTGCTAGAATTGATTCACTTGTTTCGTGCTTTCCCATTTGCATATGTATTTTTGGGCTAAGTGTGTGTCATTGCATATTTCTAACCAATTAATTCAATTTATGATTGTACCAAATCAGTGATTAAATAAATAAATTTGGAATAATCTTATTTTAGAATTTGCACAATCGTCTTCAATTGGAGCTTATTCTTTGCTCCGAGTGATCTTTTTTAATATGGTATAGAAATAGCATTAGTTGGCTTCAGATGCTATAAATGTTTGGTTCATATTAGATCTTGGTTCACATCACATGTTTTGTTTAATTTCAAGTAGAGGTGGACCTGAAGTTTTAACTGATCAGTTTTCAGAGGACAAAAATATGCAATTGATATTTTGTTCATGTTTTAATAAAATGCTTTCATTTTATTAATTATATTTGGAGATACGAAACATTGATGAAGACAAATATTATATTCCATAAGGATAAATCTATGTTTGTATAAGGTTATAAATGCTTTGTAGGAATCTTTATCACAAGATTATATACTGTGGTAAATTTGCAATAATTCACTTTTCTGCTTAGCATTCACTCATGACGTGTGTTAAATCACCGTATGTTCTAGAAAATGCATGCCAAGACCTAAAGCAGTAGGTACAACAATGGAACAACTTATAATAATAATAATGTATATTTAATAAAGTGCCCTTACTATAATATAATAGATGATCCCAGTCAGAGCCTGATTAGCTGGATCTGGCAATAACAGTATGTTACAATGCCATACCTGCTCTCTTTGAACCAATCTATTCAGTAGCTTCAAAAGACACTATTATATCCACTTTATTTGTCATCTTATAGTGATGATGCTCTATAGTACAGCATTGAGAGCAATGTGCGGCAAACGTCCGGATGTGGATTTGAATGAATTGTAGTAACCTCTGAGTTTGTGGGATGTTTACCTAGATAGACTAAACAATCAACTCAATTATTATTTGACATATGGTGTTACACATCTCTGGACTTAGTTTAAGGACACTCCGATAGTACAATAATTAGACAACTATGCTGGAAAACCTCTAGGTTAGAGTTTGACTAAGACCAAGATACCGCTGTTTCTGGATCAAGGTACCCGTGTTTCTGGGATATTTCCATTGTGAATCACCTGTTGACTACATCTCTCAATAGTAACTAATGCTGAGGCTAAATAAAACATTGTAAATCATGTTGTACCTAGATATTATAGTTAAAGGGTTGATGTATGGTAGACTTTGATGTATTACAATAATAATTGATGGTTTCTATTTCTGGTGTTTGATGTTACAGGAACCAATGGTGTTATCAATACTGCTCTCATTATTGGCCAAGCTGTATAATGTCCTCAAGGTATGGGTAGTATGTGGAGCGTGGAATTTGTATAAAAATATAAAGTGGTGAGATCATTGTTTGAATAGCTGTCTAAGCTTATTTACTGTACTGTATAATTAAACTGTTCCGATTTATTATCAGGATGATCTGACTGTGGAAATAACCAGTGATTACCTAACATTGTGGCCTACAACATTAGCTAAGTAAGTATGGTGTGTAAAATGATAATGATTGTGTGTGTGTGTCTGTGTGTGTGTGTCTATGTCTGAGTGTGGTGTGTGTGTGTGTGTGTGTGTGTGTGTGTGTGGAGAGAGAGCGAAAAATCTAATATCCTGAGCTCAATTAATTTTGAGGATATTGCCACTGTAGAAGTTTGTTGTTGTTATTATTATTATCATTGTTATTATAATTTGATCATGTTTCAGCTCAAGTTCTATAAATCTTGCTGCTGTGACTGAAACAGTAATGGTTACCATGGAAACAGCTCTGAAGCAACAGCCCATGAATCCTTCTTGGCTACGTACACAAGCTGATATACATTATGGTAAATATAAAATTTTTGTTTGCTGATTAGGTTTTTGTTTTTTTTGATCACTAACACACATAAATGCGGGGACACACATGCAGGGACACACACACACACAGTTGTATAGAGATATTGCTTTATTTTAAATTATTTAATCATTTGCTATAATGTAAATATTGTTCTTTGTTACAGCCAATTCACAATACAAGCAAGCAATAAAGTATTACCTTCAGCTTGGAATTGTCCTCTCAAATTACTTCACAAAACCAATCACAAAGAATATCTATGATGAAAATGTAGGTAGTCGAATAATTTTATTTATATGATTATTATTTGTCTAGATATGTGATAGTACATTGTGGAAGTACATTGGTCAGCTGGTAGACTTTATGGTTATTTATAGGGATATGTTATACTGTATCAATTCCAATTTCCCAAATGGATTCAGATTTCATTATAACTATTAGAAAATTTTACTCTGGGTGTGGAGTGAAATGAATATGGTAGTGTTTATGTCTTAAAGGAAAATAGTTGCTTTTGCTATTTGCTGTTTCTTTGTGAAAAGAAGTTAATGTTTCAACACACATGCATGCACGCATGCACACACACACAAACAACATAACATATACATTGCTGGATGTCACAGATATTATTCTTGAAGTACCGGTATTTCTATATTAGGTTCTGAGCTTCTCTCAGGAATTATTCTATATTATTGAACACCAAATCCTTGATAACATTTCAGTCACTGAAAGAACCACTGAGAGAAGTGGAGAACTTATTTTATTCCCCATTATGCCTCACTCAGTTATAGAAATAAATTAGATATACGTGGAAAATCTTTGCACACTTAAGCGTGTGTGTGTGAGTGCGTGTGTGACATTATCTAACCAGATATATTATTGTTGTAGATATACAGAAGACTCATCAGATGTTGTAATTACTTACATTGCTATTCCCAGGTTGGTGTCTACTTTTTTTATTTTAAATACACAAGATCCCTCAAAATTATTTTATTGTTTATTATTATGTATATTTTCATAGAAGATCTATACCTGGTTGATTGGCCAGCAAATTAATTAGATTTTAAATGGAAGTCGTAGATATATAGACAGATGGGCAGGTAGATAGGTATATAGATAGCTGGCTGGACAGATAGCTATTATCTTTATAAAAAGTTCTGATCTTGATACGAGTTCCTTGATCATTAACATTTTTTATCTGATCACCTTTTAGATTATGGTGTTGTGCCAATTTTTTGACGAGCCTGACTATGCTACAGCCTTTAAAGCAATCCAGGAGAAGACCATCTCTCACGATGCCATGGACTTGTACTATGACTACATCTGGGATATTACTCTTCTGGAATATTTAGTCTGTATCCTTGATGCATTTGTTGTCAGTTTATCATGGGAGATGGCTGGTAATTTTAGGTAACCAGTGAAAAGGGACAGACAACTTTATTTTCTTTCTGTTTGATTGTCCATCAGTAATACTGTTATCTTTAGAGGAACAGTTCACTTTCATTTCGTATTTTCAGGACGAATACAATTATGTTCAGATAAGTTATAAATTATGTCAAAATATTAACAATCACATTAAATAATCCAGTTCAAAGTGTGAGTGAATCGACTATAACTTGTCTGTGTGTGCCACAATTTTAAAGCCAGACATAGACCAGATTCATTCTCCTCAAGTCAGCCATTACTGGGTACAAACTGTTTGTCTGACCTGATTTTAACAATGTAAACAAGTATCAGCCAATCATATAATTTCAGAACAAAAGCATATTTGTTAATATAACAGTATACCCCCCTCAAATGTTCCCGATATGGCTAAAGAAAACTAAAAAAAATTAAATTCCTTATGAAGATTGTTTTGTTCACTTGTAACATGATGCATCTATCAAGTTGTCAGACTTATGTAAATGAACCAATGACTGCACTAGTAGTAATTGGTAGGTGAAATCTGGAGGCAGGCAAGATCACAAAGATAGCTAAGCTAAAGCATCTGTGACCTGATTCAATCTAGATAGACATGGCTAATCACAAGGATAATGTGAATGTTCTCCTTCCTGCCATATGGGAACCTCCATTGTCTAACTTGTTGCATGGTTGGCCACAGATCTCAAGCACCTTAGTTCAGATTTTGGCATGGACATGTTTGGAGGGTGTTTCATCTTTCACTTCATTTGATTATCTAGATTGTTAAAAAAGTGGCTGTAAAACATCAAAGATCCTTCTGGCTGTACAGTTTGGCATTCAAGGAAGTCATAATGATAACCCTCTAGTAATTTAGATTATATCCTTATATCTATGATATCAGGTATAGTTTGTGAATATTATTGGGGGATTTGGGATTATTTTATAAACATTACAACATTAATTCGTGTTTCTACAGAACGAACTGTTCTTTTAAGGTTTAAATTGAAAATCTTTTTGGATTGGTATATGAAAAAGATTTTGTAAATTTTCTTGTTTAGTCAAGACAATTCTAGACCCTTATGATTAAAAATTAACCACCATATGATTTGCACATCAGTTTTCTCCCAATAAAAAAAAGTTTTGTTTGGGTCTGATATGAAGATAAGTACAAGCTACCATATATATTCGATTATAGGCCACATGTGTGTATAAGACGCACCTGGTTTTTGGACCAATAAACCCCCCTAGAGTCGAACCCGTGTATAAGACCAACTAAAATCAGCAAATTTATATTCAAAGCCCAAAAATTAATCATCATCACTATCTTCATTGAACATCTGTTGATGTGTCATCATACATGTTATCACGTTCTTCATCCGAGTCAGATTTGTCATGCTGTTCATCCCACTAGATATCATTTTCCATGCCATCTAAATCATTGCTGATAGAGCACTTCTTGAATGATTTGGTAATAATGCGACAGTCTGACCCTGACTACATTACCCATAAATAATTACTTGACAAGCAGGCCGACACCATGCTACTCACTGGCGGTTATCACGATTAAGTTTGGCTTTGAAAGACAACAGCAAAAACACACCTAATTAATTTATTTGTTGTTCATATATTCATTATTAATGTTGTAAAACAATATTATCGTATTTCCCCCTAAATTATGCCAAATATTACCTTCCCTTTTAGTCTGATCTATGTATAAGATGCACTCGCTTTTGACGGCGATTTTGTGGTATCAAAAGTGCGGCCTATACACGAGTATATACGGTAAATGAAATTTTATGCATGAAAAATGGCTGCAAACACATATAGCTGTAAATGAGTTTCTTGCACAGAGATATGACTGTATTTGTGTAAAGTACTTAGCACTCAAGATTCTCTTAACTGATTATTGCCTATTGCTGCTACACTTCAATTAGCATATAAATGCGGAGTTGATGCTTTCCGGGTATGTGTCAACACATTGTTTAATTTAGATATTTTGTTTAGGGAGGTGCTTGGAACATTTACTGATGAAGTATATGGCAGAAGATCAATCTTATAAACATTTACATGATTAATATTTAAATAAGCTGTCTACTAGCTGGCTTGATTATCCTTAGCACACCTCAGATCATCATAATAAACGTGGAGAATATGACAAGAAGCAGACAGTGGTATGTAGAATGTTTCTGTGAATGCCGTCATGTAGCTTCTTTGCCTGTAGAAAGTGTGTTTCTTTATTATTTAACTGTATCACTTACTTGCTGAAATGATTCACTCAATAACTTCAATCATTATAATACACTTTATTGTTATTTTCAAACATTTAATACAGTTTTAGTTTAGTTTGTGGTTGCAAATCAATATATGGAGTAATCATAATAATAACTGTGTTTTTAACAATGTATCAGCAGAAACTATTCACAGGGGCTATAATTTAAAAACAACAATAAGAAAGAATACTTATTAGAAACATATTAGAATATACTCAAATTTACTTTGAAATACCCCACTATATCATGACGTACCATGTAAAATATTATGACATACTACAACAAAATTATTTAAAATTTGCTTACAGTTTTTATATTTACTAAGAACATATTCAGTATAGAAAGGATGGTTGTTATGTTTAGTCAAATTAATTTAGAGTTTAGTGTATTGATCACACTGAACTCTGTCTTTAAAAACGTAATTAAAACATATCACCAATGGTTAGTCACATCATGATGCTTCATCATTAATCTGTCTCATATTTCAGATGACATTCCTTGGAAAGTTGGAACTAAACAGCAGCAATCCACCAGAAATAACAGCTGAGGCTGCCAAACAGCGTAAAGCAAGATTCTTGCGAGCCATGGCCAAAGAATATATACAGGGTGCAGATTGATGTCAATTGTGGTGCTACCGGCATTTAGAAGATATATTTGTTTATATATATATATATATATATATATATATATATATAATATGGCAACTCTAGCTGTTCACTGTGAATGAATGTCTGTCATGAGATGGTTGTGTCCAATAAACCTATGTTTGTAACTGTGATATTTTTGTCCTTGAGTAAACTTCCTGTTCGACAGGAATAGGTCAAATACTTCGTCAGTATACACAATGTTTAATCACTTTAAATTTTACCAGTTTGCTTTTTCACTAGAACTATAGGTAAGCATTTTTGAAAATTAAGTGCGGTTAATAAGCATATTTCAGAAGTTTTCATAGCATGGAATCAAATCATACTAAATTAGTAGTCCAGTTTGCCACAGACCTCTAAGGTCCAGGATTTAAGTCCTAGTTGCCGTACATTTTAAGGGTGTTTTATCCATCACAGTACCTTTGAGATTGATTGACCTAGTTAATCTATGCTGTGCACAAAGTGGCCACAAAGCAACAACATTTCTAATAGTCACTAACTTAAGTAGAAATTTCCTATAACTGTAACTTTCTGGAAACAAAAGGACCACATACTCTGTCATTGTTGAGGGCTTCAAGAATTCAAGAATTTTATTAACAAATGGGATGCTCTTGGTCTCGGCACCTAATTGTTACGCAATAATAATATGATAAATTTCACTGCAAATATTATTTGCACAATTGTTTGGATGTTTTATGAGAAAAAGATTGTTATAAAAACCTTGGTTATTTTTATTATTTTCATGTTTTATATTACTTTATATCCAGTGCACACATGAAAAGGTAATTTTGAAAGTACTAATGAAATTTTAAGTACTTTAACCACAAGTCTACATGCAGATATTGCATATAGAAAGCAAGTGCAATATTTACTTTATTTAAATACACAAATACTGTTACTTTGTAGCTGACATTAATACAAGCAAAATTGGAGGTTTGTCTTAGTTTAGTCTATTATAAATTTCAATTATATTTTTGTTGAAGATAAAGTATATTAAATCACATTTATAGGGAAAAAACCATGTTGATTATGATATCACTAATCCTGTGATCTGGATTTTACTCCACAGAATGTAAAGCTTAAGAATATTGTTGAACTGGAGACGATACTATTCAAGAAACATTTCAATAATAATGAATTTTGCATAATTGTCAGAGTAATATCAGTATGTGCACAAAATTAAATAATAACTTATCAAAAATAGCAGCTATAGCCAGGGTTAGAAGGTTTATATATATATATATATAGGGTAGAAATGGTACCCACACAAAATTTCAATTGTAGGAACAGACTATATATTTAATTTTTTTTGGGGGGTTTTTTTTTTTTTTGGTTAAATTTGTCCCATTACATTTATGTTATAAAAAGATCCCGGTAAATGGATACAGATATAGGAAATTTGGGGTTTAACTGAGTCCCATAGGTTTAAATGGAATAAAAAGATCCCCAGGCTAAATGGATACAGAGATCCCCAGGCTAATTGGAAACTGAGATCCCCAGGATAAATGGATACTGAGATCCCCAGGCTAAATGGATACTGAGATCCCCAGGCTAAATGGAAACTGAGATCCCCAGGATAAATGGAAACTGAGATCCCCAGGACTAAATGGAAACTGAGATCCCCAGGCTAAATGGAAACTGAGATCCCCAGACTAAATGGAAACTGAGATCCCCAGACTAAATGGAAACTGAGATCCCCAGACTAAATGGAAACTGAGATCCCCGAAATGGAACTAGGTCCCCAATAAAGAAATAACCAGTAAATGGAAACTGAGATCCCCAGACTAAATGGAAACTGAGATCCCCAGGATAAATGCATACCGAGATCCCCAGGATAAATGGAAACTGAGATCCCCAGGATAAATGGAAACTGAGATCCCCAGACTAAATGCTATTTGAATGATATTTTTATTGCATTAATTAATGCCCATATCTTATTCATATGTCAGTTACCACAAATTTACTAATTTTATACACCAACGACAATGATGGAAGTTAGGCTAATACAAACGGAGACAAATAAAAGACTAACTGTCACATGTTTGCTAGACTGCCCAACTACAGATCAATATAAAAATAATAGATGGATGACCTTTAACAGCTTAGTAACTGTATAAAATATATAAATGATGATATACTGTGTTTGTTTATTTATTTTTGTCTGCATACTCAATAACAGAACAGATAATGCAACAACAAACATAAATGTAGTTCACATTATGTATACATAACTACCCAGTCTCTATCATTTGCCCAGTGTTTATTATTAATTATACCAAGGGTTAGGGTAGTCATTCCTTTCCATCAGGTAGAAAAGGAATTCAGGAAACAATTTGTTTTCATTTCATGACCTGTTATCATGAATCAGAGATGATATTCTAAATTATGAATGACTGAAATAATCAATAGATGACTAAAAATATTCAGAAATAGAAGAATTATGATTAACAGATACATGATTTGATTTCACTGTATTACGTCACTCCTGTTATATCCCACATCTGATTATTTGGCAACTAAAAAAATTCAGAATGATGCAGCCCATATTGTGATCTATACTGAAACTATCAGTGGGACAGAAGATTTATTTGAAAATTTTACTAATGGTAGTCTGATAGTACTTTGGTTAAAGAAATGTTCTGTAAAACTCCATGATGGGGTCTAACCTAATTTGTATCTATGTTTGTGGGACTTCTTCCAAGGCAACTCCTCTCAGCCATATCCCTTAGGCTTGCCCATTGCTGGAGCTAAGAAAAATACTCGCTTATTCAAGATTCCTCAAAATATATATAGCCCTTGTGGATTCACGACTTAGAATTAGTCCTGTGTGTTATACGAAGTGACCAAAGGTTGTTGTGAAATCTTACACACTCACTTATTCACTAACAGTTTTAAAATCTCAATCTGTATGAACTATCCTCCATTAGAAATCATCTCAAAGTACCATATCGGATATTATCACAAGTAACTGTCTCTCAACAAAACTCATATATGGTGATTGTGCATTTTCTTTAGCAGCCCCCACTTTATGTAAAGGCTTCATAGAGGCAACAGTCTTAAATAATTACCTTTCATTGTTCGACATTATAATTAGCTTTTAAACACACAATATATACCTTATACAGCTACTATTAAATATACATTACTATTATTAGTATTACAATTAGTGTTATCTCTCACTGCTGATAACAGCTATAAAGTAATATGAAAAGATCTCATTTATATCTTTAGTTTATTATTCTCTTTATGATATACAACTTTAATACATCCGATGTACAACTACTTGGCTTCTGCTTCATGATTAGGCTTAAACAGTAACCTATCAGTTTATTTAAACTTAAAATATAATGGTTTCTTACATGACATGATAAAAATGATACTGCAGCTAAAGGAGCTTAATTCATACCCTATATAACAAGAGACAACTAATTTATAATTTTTTAACTACAATTCACCGTATTTATTTTTGTTGGATGGCTAAGGCTGTGTTCGCTCAGTTGGATAACCACATAATTGATCTAATCATATAACTGTTGATGGATAATCTGGTCTTGTTGACGTTTGTAGTGCATATAGAGCTATGACAGTCGACATATTCAGTAGGTGAGATAAGGCAGACGACACTGATCATTCTTCACATTTTGCGTCAGTTTATAATAGATACTTGTCATTCCATCAGGTGCAATATAGTACGGCGATGTTTGTGCATTACTGTTGCGCGCCTCAACTGTGTGGTAGGTGCTGCCACCTACAATCTACTGCTGCCATCTGGTGGTTAATAGGGCATTAAAATAACTCGTACCCGTTGACCCCTGTCTCTCCACCAATCAGCGAATCTGTTTTGGCACGTGACTTCCGGTTAAAGCTCAGCCTGTTGTCCACGGAACAAAGTGAAGCGGTGTTGGTGGGATGTGTTTGTGTTTGGCAGATCGTGTACATTCGTTTTCGTTGATATCAATCGATATCGTTTAATTCCAGTAACAAAATGGATACGAACGGTGATACCTAGCGCAGTTGGTAGCTTAGAAGTAGACCCGACGCTTATGCACCTACGCGAGCTTCAACCGAACATGAGCGAAATTCGGAGATTTTACAGACTCCTGACAGACCTCTGTCGCGCGTGTTAATCAGCTGATGTAAGACGCTGCCTAGATTCGGCTGAGACCTGGAATTTCGGGCGAATCAGTTCAATGTTAATCGCTTCCTCGTCGAATTTCGATTCTGTCTTGGAGCAGCCACTATCAGTATTTTACTATCGTTGTTAATTCATGTTGGCCGAAATCGTTGCAATGGATAGCAGCATGTACAACGTTGCCAGCATTGAGAAGGACTGCAATGCGCTGGGGGGATTATTTCAGCAAATCATTAACGATATGAAGGTAGGCACAGAAATAAGACACCCGTCAATATATGGAGATTTACTATATCTTTATCTGGCCCCATTAAGACATGATTGAACTACCGAATTTTTTAAAACTAGATTTATAATAGCTCTGGTCTACTTACTCTAGAATAGATCTAGTAGTTATAGATCTAGTAGTTATAGATCTAGTAGTTATAGATCTAGTAGTTATAGATCTAGTAGTACTAAATACACTTATACACTAATACAGGCTTAAGAACAAGATGGTCTACTGATAGATCTAGAGGCCTAATAAATCATTATGATAAAATCGTGCTGAATACCCCAATCATGCTTTTGCAATGTGACAGATCCACTCTGATTGCCAATCTAGATATACCATAGATAGTATAGTCTATTTAGATAAGTTATGAAAGCGTGCTTTGGTTAGTAGGAAGATAGCCCACAATTAAAATAGATCTATTATTTTATATGAATGACCACAGAGAGTGGAAAGACAGTCTAAATATTCAGTCTTTTAGATTAGATCTAAATATGTAGACCAGTGACAGGTAGATCTATAATTATTCTATCATGCATTGTATCCTTAAATCAAATAGAAATTACTATGGAGAAAGCTAACAACAATAAGTTCGAGCTACTGAGTGTGTGTATATATATTAGATAAGTTGATTGTAACCAGAATTCTATGGAACTATTTATATAAAACAGTTTATTTCCCTTTGATCCATTCTATTTAAATGCTATTTCAGATTTTACTCATACTATACGTTCTTTATGGCCTTGGGTAAGAGTGTGGGACTTTTTTACTCATGATCATGCTGTGTGGGAGGTCGGAGGTTTGAATCCCAACTGTGGCATTATAATAGGAGTTTTTTGATCCAACCAGAAAACTGGGAAGGTTTTCTCCAACGAATATGTCATCTATTTTAAATTCTAAATTTATTTAGAATTAGTCCCTGTGGTGAAGCAATAAATTACAGACCATATGCGTCTCTGTCATTTTAGGTAGCTAAGCCACATAAAATAACTGCCATTTCGCCATTTTTATTGAGTTCTATTACTTAGTCATTTATGCCGTATTTTCTCATATTTACAAATCTATATAAAATGTATGCATCAAGGTTATAGTATTGGTATGATTATAAAAGTGAGTAATGAGTTCTGTTCTAAAGTTAATAGCTCTATTAATCTTCTACATAGCTTGGTGGAATTACTGATACAAAAACACCCCATATTGAATTGGTGTTTCTGCAGTCAGAGCAATTATACACATGGGTGAATCTGCCAATATTGTCACAACAAATGCTTTATCAGAGAAACTGTCATAAATGTGATGTATATTAAAGTGATATATGGTGTTTCTGTATTGATTAATAGCTTTCATACTACATTTTTCTGTGTTAATTAATTTTTTGATACACCTGAATAGTTGGCATGTTTGGAGTGTTGGGCTTAAAAGAAGTTGGTTTATCTTGGATATCCCAATATCACTCATTGCTTAGCACCTCAGTATCAACTGAACTGAACTATCACTTGCAGTGATCCATATGGAATTTATAAATAGGGTAATTTAATTATAATTTATTACCAATGATTACGGTTTGGTTATTATCATTAAGACTTTGTATCAAGCATGCACGCAATACTTAAATGAAGTAAAATTGATTGATTATGACTAATAGGGGTTATGATGGACAGTAACAATCATAATTACGAGATGAGCAAAATTGATTGATAATGATAATAAATTACACAATTATGAGTAGGTTGAGGCTATCAGTTTTATTTAGATGATTTACGTGAGCATATGAAAGATGGTTATTTTTCTGTGGTTAGTCAGTAATGTTGTCATAGGTTTGCCAACTTTTTAGTCCAGCTGCTTACCTCATGACATTTCCTGGCATACAAGCTGTCAGTGTTGCAGATGATCAAGGACCTGTTTAATATTCTTGGTAATCATGAAATGATGTTTGTTTTGTCTGGGATGGTGTCTGAAGTGTTCGTATTTTCCAGATATAAATTATGCTTGTCATCACAAGTGGCTGACATATAGTTTAATGTAGTTGCTGATTATATTAATCTTGTCACATGTGCACCAGATATTTTAGGTGAATCACAGGTGAGCCACGTAAAGAGACACTCACACTTGTACGAAGTGTTAACAAACTGTCTGACATTTGCACACGTCACTCATGATCCAGATGTTTTCCATGTGTTATTATCCAGATGTTATAATTTTACACTTGTCATGACATTTGTTTTTCACTTTATGTATCTCATGATCTAGTTGTTTCATTATTACATATATCACATTATGATTACACAGATGTCTTTCATGCTATATGTGACATGATCCGGATGTCTGAACTGGTACCTATTTCATTATTCTGATGTTTCAGCTTTATCTTTGACACTATACTGATGGTTCACTTATTTGTGACATAATTCTAGTAATGGTACAATCTAGAAATGTACCGCTTGGTTTTGTATTGATAGCAAAATATTTATTTTAACTTCTAGCTTACAACTTGTGGGTATAATTCGGTGTTGGAGTTTTGCAGTCAAACGCTAATTTTTGGTGAAACCAGCAAAAACTTAAATTATCCATTAAGCCCCAATAAACGGTATTAATAATACATGGCAATGAATAGTGGACTCTATGACCTGAGAATCCAATATTACACCCATATACAAACAGAGCTATGGTCTGGTCAGTGTGTTCAGTGGTAGCTGAGTTTGTTTTCAGGTCGATGTGGGACTGGATTGGAACATTCTTGCCTGGTATCAGGATAATCATCAACGTCATCACATGGACAGTTTACTGATAGCATGGTTTAGCAACAGGCTCCTGAAAAAAATCAAGTGAAATAACTTCATAAATAATAGCTATACTAATATATTATATTAGTGTACAATGCTGTATATACTATTTATTATATTGAGTAAAACATTAATAAAGTAGCTTCCTAAATAATATATACTGTAATCTTTATCAGAACATTCTCACAGACATAACTCATTCATTTGCTACTTAATTATGTTATGCCCATATGTCATATGATTTCAGTTTATTAATTTTCCCAATATAAATAATATTACTTGAGTCTGCCGTTCTCTTTCTGGTTTGCACCTATCAAAATTAGTTTTTAAATGGGCACTCTATTCAATAAGTAATGACATCTTGCATTTTTCGCCATCAGCAACTTAATTGAAATATGCCCATTTGGTGTCTTTAGGTCTGCCTCTTATGCTCTTACTGGAACCTTGTGGCTTTCGAGATAACTAATTTTCAGATGAATAAAGAAGTCTATTAATTACAATGCCAAAGAAATATAGATATATAGAAATTGTAATAATGTCAGAAACTGGTTGCTGTTTAAATTTATGCTTCTGAAAACAAATCACTAATCCCTTTTGCATCAAAAGCAATAAGCCGTGCAATTATAATTACCTGATGGTTGTTTTCAGTTGAACTGGGTGATAGTCTCATAAGATCATCCCTATTATTATTATTGCTTGGAGTTAATTGGGAGTGTCAAATGAGAAGCCAATCAATTTACACAAACTTAGGCTGCATTTTTGGAAGCCAGTGTATTGTCCTACTCCTATAGTAACATTGTATTGTTCTGCAGTAGTTCAATAAGAAGACTGACAATGACTCGGATTTTGTCACTATTAATGTTGGCTAATACTTTACGAATAAATATAAGGAGAAGAATTGTTGAATTTTATTGAAAAAATCATGAAAATTAGTTTTTGCCAGTTAGGTGGCAAAAACCTGAGTTTTGTTGGTGGATTTTACCGAGGATGGCAAAACCTTGCCAACCCTGGTATAATTCAAAGAGACTGTGCCATTCCGTTTGCTCATATTTGACAGACATTCCCAATGAAGAAACAATGGATTTAAGTTCTCTTAAAATATTCAACCAATGAACATTTAGTGATCAGTGATAGTGTTCAGTCTAGCACATGGTTATTTGTAGCTGATATGATCTGATTGCGTTTAGAAAATGTCTCGTTGTAGTTCTACTTTATTTAAAAAAAGAATAATAATATGTCTCCACAATGTACTGTCTCATACATTTTTTGTTCCAGGGGCACATAGTCGTTAGCTGGATATTAGTTTATAGTTGTAAATTCATTTGATTATGATAGCTGTCCATAAATGGACCAAGTCTTTTATCAGTCATCAATAAATGTCAGCAATCGAATCATATTTATTTAACCGCATGTCAATGAAATATGACTGAACAAGCAAAAATTCATAGTAATTAGTGCCAAATTATTATATCATACTCTGATACAGCTGCCATCTTTGTTATGTTTACACAGATTTTATCGATATTGTCAACATTTCAAATGATACACAAGTTGTAATATGGTTACAATGGACGTGGAGTGTACTTACACTGATTTTGAGTGGGGTTTGAACTGGTTTTCTTTGAAGTAGTGTCGCCCAGTTTTTGCCACTTCTGGTTTTTGAGTGGACACTCATCTGTACCATTGAGTCATCTGTTTGTGAGCTAGCTGTTGTTCTTTGTCGTTATTGTTGTTTTAAATTAACAATAAGATACTCGCCGACTTGCCCCTGATCTTTTCTTTGCCTTTAATGAAAATAGGATGTTTTAAAGATTGTATTTATGGCTTGTATTTGTTTGTTTATTCCGTTAAACTCAACTAGAGATGAGTGCAGCCTATTGTCTAGTATCCTAGTCCATTCAAATTTTATTTGGTCCACAGAAGGGTTAACTTTGGTGGTTAAGTGGGGGTCAATTATTATCACTTGTGCGCCATTATTATTATTTAGAAAGAGCATGTTTCCGATGGAGTTGATGACAGCTCCATATTAAATATCCATATAAAAAGTATAATGTTCTATAAAGACTTAACTCAAACTTGAAAGTCTATGAGCAGCACTAGTGGGATTCTTGTCATAAAACAACTGTTATTTAATACTTGGTTGTGGCCTTTGTTCAGAAAGATGTTACACACAGAGAGGGAGAGAACGAACGAACTGGGTCAATGTTTGCTGTCATAAGTGAGTAACATGGCCGTTGATGTCTGCAATGAACTGACTCTATTTGATATTTATCTGTTTGATGTCTCTGTGGTTACGTCAAATAAGAGCTACGATACAGAAAACTCATCTCCCATCATTTAGGCTTAATGCTTCGGTGATTTTTTTCAGTGTCACTTATCATATGTTGGAGCGTCTGCGATCTGTTTCTTGGCCACGTGATGTCAGTCGGCAAGCGACATATCATCAACCATTATGTGAACAGTGTCATGGATATCTGAATGTCAAGGCGTCCTCAATACTTGATGAATTGAATACTTGTGTTGGCATGCTTTGAATATTTAACAGCGGGACTCCCGTCCTTTGGTTATGGCATACCTGGGTGACTGCCTTGAGACTTGTGTTTCTGGGGTCCCACGCTGACTTGGTTGTTCATAGGGGTGTTTATGAATACTTGCAACATTGTTCTGAATATTGATTTGGGTGTTCCGGGTATTTGTGAAGGTGTTCTGATTATGTATCAGTGTGTTTCAGACACCCACGTTGGGTACGCCGTTGTTTTCAGATTTCCTCACATCGGATGTGACAATTGTCCTGTTTCACCCATATTATTATAACATCTGATGATGACTTGTGCTTATAGCCTTTATCTGCCCATGGTTTATTTTCCGTAACCTCTGGGTATAGCGTCTATATGGCGGTTTGCTGTCAGCCTGTTATTATTCCGACCAAGAGGTGGCGATTTATTTGTCTCAATTCACTATGACCTTGAAGATAGACATCACTTTGTTGCCTGCTGTGAGGTGATGTACTTCGCTGTTTGCTATATATTTATTTATATTTGATTGGCACTAGATATCTGTAACCGTCTTCAGCAGTTCAAGAGGGAATATTCATTTCTGATGGTGATTGTTTATCAAATTTATTTTGTATGTGACTGTTCTGTGTGTGAGGTCATAATTTTGTAAATATTATAATATTAAAATACTTTATTTATATATATATAGAGAGAGAGAGAGGGGGGGAGTGCAGGTTATTTTCTAAAAATGCATGATAGATATAATATCATTAATATTCTCTCTCTTTGTCTGTGTGTTTCTGGATTTTTCTATCTGTCTGTGCACGGACATATTTTTATCCCGAGAATCCCTCTTGTTATTCATACACGCCGATAACACTCACTGTTAAGATAAACACAGAGTGCTTCACGTTCGCTGTTAGTGTTACTGCTAAAATAACAACATTTCGGTGGCGCCATCTTCTGCTTGGCTGGAGCCTAAAGATGGCTGTTCTTCGGTTAGCTGAGTGGCTGCTGTAACTGGCTTAATCAAACAATATAACAACAAGTGGATTTCAGCCAAGATCGCGTCAGCCATTGATTGATTTTACCCCAGACTATACACCCGGAGCCTTTTTTTGTCTTCGTATAACCGGACCATGGAAGGCGTATCGTAAACCTAAGGATCAGACTACATCAAGTGTAATACTGTCCATTATCGGACCATCCATATGTACTATAATAAGATCATGCACAGTGTGTTAAGACTGTATATACTCAAGTGAGACCATGTACGATGTTGCGCGGTCTATAATCTGACCGTTCATAGTTAACTAAGCAAATATCATTTACCAGTATTACTGCCCTTCCCATATTTATTGAGGTGAGAAATCATTCATCGGATGATCCCGTTGTTGAGAATTATATTATTTGTTCTGTATCTGAAATAGTGAATTTTGTCATTGTTTGATTGTAAATACTTATTACTGAGTGGTAAAATTATTGCGACGTATGTATCTATCATTTATCATATACCTTTATAGGTGAACTGTTACGGCAAGAGCAAAGACAAGACGGATAGCTATCAATTTTTAGTTCGTTGTCTCTGACGCATACGTGCATATACAGAACAGTGATTTAATTACGCAGACCATGTCATACATTATCAGTTTATCTCACCATTCCATCAAGATGCCGATAACAGATGACTAGAATAGTAGTTTTAGGGAGTCTCAGTCGGTTTCGAAGTTTGTTTTACATGAAGTCACGGTTTGATAATATGCATTCTACCAAGGATGGACTGGCTGGCAGGGTTCAGCAATGTCGTTGTTAAAGTGGGAAGGCCAGGGCTGGCTGCATCTTTATGTTATTTAGTAATCCCGTACGTGCATATGTGTTAGTTTCGAGACTGGAATATTTATTGGGCCACAAATCTGAATTGCGAATATACCCTTAAAATTGGTATGACGGAGTATAGTTGACTTAAAATGTATACTTAATAAAAGTGTACAACCTTGGAACTAAGACCATACTTTTCGCTGTATAAGAATACCAGTAACAAGATGGTGCATGGATTAGTGTAATGAGAACATGCGGGATACCCAAGAGCTAAAGACCTGGCACCAGCATATGGCGTTCTTGACCCCTAACCCTGTTTATTCTGGGATCCAGACAGAATGAAAAGTGAATCCATCATTCAGTTATCTCGTCTGTAGCTACACAGTCATTGCACATCCAGATCTCATCCAGCCACAACCGTGAAAATAACCTTGAATAACGACACCTGGAAAATATGTAATTACTTCATCATTCATCTGTTGTCTGATTGATAGAAGTCCGCTGAAAGCTCCATTAGAAACACCATTTGCCAGGAACTGGGAAAAATTGTGTTTTTATCAGAGTAAATTTTTGTTGCAGTCCCGTGTGTGTTAGATCACATTTTTGGAGGACTGCCATACCCAATTTGGGTGACGTGCATCTGCCCAGTGTCAAAGATGTCCCTTCAGATGTTCATTCTGATAATGAATGTTATGTTGAGGCAGAATTCTTTCCTCAAGCTAACATTGTATTGCCAGGACTCTTCCTTTTTGTGAAATGTATGAGTTTGACTTTTATGGCTCCCGAAGTTTTATGGTAGATGGATTGTCCACTGGAGCATTAGACCATAAGCCAGTGTCCCGTTAACCACTGTCGGGGAGTTTAATGAAATATAGGGTGCATCGATATTCTGGCAGGACATCTATAATACAGATTTATGTGATGAAATATGCCGTATCCATGTTGGTACAGACCTAATGGCAATGATTTGAAAACTGTTAGAAACTGAACAATTTTAAGGCAGACATTTTTCTCTGTATTGGTGGGTTTTTTATGCATGTTTGGTTAGTGCCCTGTAGTGCATGTGCTTCTAAATGCCGAATTGTGACCCGTATGGCTAACTATAATCTACTGCTTATATTCACTAATAGTGACCCTAAATGAACATGATCTTGTATGGGGAGGAGTAGGGTGATAAGCATGGATCACTGTGTTACAAACAATCCCGGGTCCGAATACCTCCCGATACCAGGGATACCCCAAAAGTTGCTCGTGGTTCATCTTCCGGAATATAAATGCCGGATCAAGACTACGGATCAGAAATAGTAACTGGATCTGGAGAAGATTCTGCTACTGTTTGCTGATCAGAGATGGGTGTAGATAATTTGGGAACGTTTTCTTTGTGTGGATTCTTCTGGGGGTTGTGGTGTGTATTGAGGGGGTGGACCGCATGTGTGCTTGTTTACTTAGTCCAGACAGACTTTTGGGATTGCGTTATAAATGTTCGGGTTGTGAGATATAGTTCGGGGAATGAGTGAATGTTAAAGGATGGATGTGGTATTTCGAGATTCGTGTTCACCTGCTCTCCAACAGGCAATGTGTGCGTAAGCGAGAGCATAAAACATAGCCACGAACACACACACACACACACGAAATATAGCCACGTGACGTGCACCCCGGTAACAGTGATCGCTCCCACTCAGCAGAGCCTACCTGCGTATATAGACTTCCAGATGATTGGGCTGCAGTCAGGACGAGGCGCTCCCAACATCTGGACATCGGATTCTCCGGACAACGGATCACTGACTTCTCGTCTGCCCTTGTTACAGTTATTTAGAGCTATTCCTGATCGTGTTAAACAGTTTAAGACGGACATACGCGGACAACGGCCTTCAAGCCGGTCAGCCAGAACTCAGGTGTACTCTAGCTGGTATTCCTAGCAGTGTGAATGATAAATGATGCGTGCTCTTTGATCAGCTGCTATAGAATAAACAGTAACGCTAATAAAATAGGTGTATAGTTTTGGGGCTGGCTTTTAGAAAGTCATCGCGAAAAATCGAGCTTGGCCGCTGAGCTTCATGCATGTTCCCAACAGCCATTGTCTGAAGTTCGCTGTTTCTTGGTGTTTTATTTGCAGAATCCACATTATGGAATCACTTTCTAGACCAATCGAGACATTGACATTCAATCGGTAGTTTAAAATCTGACCCTAAGACTCGCCTATTTAACATTGCATTCTCTTAAGTTCTGTAATGTCTACACGTTTTAACGGTTCATCTATTGAACTGTTTTCTGCTAATGTGGTGTGGGCTGTGTTACCACTGGACCCTGACTGATTTGTTTAAAAATAAGTCAGGTGATATTAAAGATTACTGTGCGTAAATATGCGTTTTTGAACTGTATTACTTTATATAAGTTACAGTTAATCTGTATTATCGGGTAATATGTAAATTACCTGAAACTTTCAGGTAATATGCATATTGGTAACTGAGATTTAATACAGATTTACCTGAAAATTTCAGACAATATACCCGATTATATAGATTAACTGTAGCATATATATATTATATTATATATATGTAATACGAACGTTGTTTAGTAATGCCTGAGGCTGCGAATTGTAAAAGAATCAAAAACATTGGCTGCTGCGATATTGGCATGTATTCAGCATTTCTTTGTCTAAGTACAGTTTAGGTATCATCTTTTATTGGCACTGTTGTCCGAAAGATTACATACATTAAGACCATCTTCATACTTTATATTCAGAAGAAAAAAAATTTTTTGTAGTAATTTCTTCGAGTATTTCCCAGTAAACGATGAGTCAACGATTCCACTGTTTTGGGTCCATTATAAACACCCGAGAGGTGATGTTTTGTCCGTGCATGTTCTCTAACTATAAGCGCTGTGTTATAACGATGGGTTCACTGTACTTATTGGCCGTCGGCATTTCGGGGTATTGTTGATGGAAGATGAGCCATATTGGCTAGAAAATGATCCGGTCGAAGCTAACACCGTGGCCTAAGACTAGTCCTAGGTGAAGTCATTAAGGATAATGGCTACCAGGAGCTGACCAGTTGTATCAGTTCCGGTTTTACGGCAATAGATTACATCTGTTCGGCCATTGATACGTCGTAAAACGGGATGATGACGTGAGGGGCTTCTTCACTGCTGGCCGATAACATCAGCCAACTTTATTGGCCTACCGGGAAAATACAAACGGTCCCAGATAGAGTGTAGTGTGTCTATGAACATGTGAAGTTATTAAGTGGTCCTGTTTTATACTGGGTGTATGTATGTATGTATCTTTCATTCCGGTCTTGTATAAATATATATTTCTCTTGCATGCGGGCTCCTTTTACCTGTTAATAATTTTATATTGTTTTCGGTGCATTCAGATATTTCTTACTGCCAATGTGTCTTGTTGTTGTTACTGTGTTAGAACAATTCATGTTTTATCGGCAATTATCATGCTTTATCATGTTGTAGAGAGGGGTGTCTTATGAAGTCGTTCCAACTAAACAAATATTTTCGTTTTAGTGTTGCGTTTACGTATTTAGGTTTGATTCCCCCCCCCCCCCCTCCCCAATTCGTATCATGAGAAATGTTCTATTTCTTCTATGCATCATGTGTAACATTGTTACGTCAGTGTCGTGTTTTATTTAACATTGCTTCGTTTAGTCATGCCATTTATAAGCTCTATTTTCAAACTGTTACAGAAGATGTACAAAAATATCAATTAACAAATAGAAACTTGTTTTTAACAATACAGACTTCATCATTTTGAAGTAGGATTCAGATTTGAATGCATGCCATTGGTTGACTGTGACGATGATAGTTTGGGAAACCATGTAAGCATCTATCCATAAATTCAGGTTTTTTTATATATTGTAAAACATGTTTTCTAGTAGGGATCTTTTTTAATTTGTTGTCACGGTTCATGCAGATGCATTTACAATATTTCCTCTTTTGTGAGTATGAATGAGGCAGTGGGAATTTATTACGTGCTTTAGTTTAACCATTTTTTTGGATGAATTTTTCTTTTGACCTTTTTCACGTTACAAATATATTTGCAGTCATGCATGAGTATTATGTGTATCTTTTTCTTATACCAATGTTTTATAGTATATCCTGAGTTGTCATTCACAGTATTCAGCAGCTGTTATCAGTTAGTAAGTCTCAGTGGGGCTGGGAGATGATGACCAAGTAGTTATTTGAACCTTAGCTCTGTTCTTAATTATTATTATTTGTGGCATAATTCTTGTCTCAACTTGTGCAATAGTTATGAATCTTCTGGGGTTATTATACTTTATTTTTGGTTTTCTCTGTATTGTAAACACCCCCACTGTGTGGTGTGTGTGTGTGTGTGTGTGTGTGTGTGTGTGTGTGTGTGTGTGTGTTAAGGCTAACCTCAACATTTGGGCTATAAATATTATAGTTTGCCCTTCAAGTTGTATGTTGCCCAGTACAGATATGATATGCCCATGATATCCGATATTTATAGTATGGTATGGGGTGAGAAATATTAGCGTGCGTTTGTGTATGATCCAGAATCCTGACGGATATTGAAACATTATTATAAGTTTGCATATTGCCAACAAAGTTTTCCATTTGCTGGTTGAGATTGTTTGTGACCGTCCCAACAACGATGTTTTTATTATTGTCATCCGGTCAGTAGCGATTAATGATTTGGTTCCTAATAAGTAGCAGAGTGAAATATAAAACCATGGCTAGGCTGGTAGCATGGCTACAGATCTCTTTGGGATATAGGTTCTAGACCGGTCTAAGCCTGGAGGATGTTTCAGCGTCATTCATTGTATTGAAACGTCGTCTGGCTTATGTTAGCTTACAATGAGCTCTCCCATTCCGAAATACACTACTTCATACGTTTATTTTATACTTGTCATTATTATCTCTTGCTTGCTATATATATTTTTTATCTCCACGTGGCTTGTTGGGTCCCAGACTTATAAGATTGATGATTGGCTGTTATCAGTAGATAACATCAGTGGTTACAGCTAGTTAGGTTATATGCTGCCTACTCCCAGATAAAACTGGTTTATATTTTAACAGTTTTACGATGTGATGATTTTACCTGTCTGTCTGGGTTAGTAGTTTTTTTTTACATACTTGTGGATGTCAGTGTATGTGATTGAAAAATTGTATTTCTGTTACAGCATGTTGAATATTGTAAGCAGTTAACCAATATGCCAGTTACTGCCATCCATGAACTAACTATACCCGAAGATCATCCTTGTACCTCTTAAGGACCATCGGCAGACTGTCAGACCTTCCATACCTTCTCCAAAGACCATCCATACCTTCCCCAAAGACCACCCACAGCTTCCCCAAAGACCATCCATACCTTCCTCAAAAGTCATCCATATCTTCCCAAAGGTCATCCATACCCCCCCCCCAACCATCCATACAATAGCCTCCTCAAAGGCTAACTGTGCATTGACTCGGGTTGAAAACTCTTCATCGACACATCAGAGTTCGACGATGGACCTTAAAACCTAAAACGATTGCGGCTAGTATCAATATTAAGGTCTATCTATAGATCTATATGCTGTGGCTGAGAACTAATTGTTTCGGAGACTGATTAGTTGCTAAATATTTTATTTGTTTATTTCCTGCCTGAGCTGCCGACCACTTTAGCCACCAGCCAATATAGGATATGCTCGGGATGTGTTTATTTATGGACGTTTCTCTCCACGGTTGCTATCCATCAATAGACGTTCTCTCGGTGTTTGTGCATCAGCTACCTGGCTGTCTGAGTCTCAGTGGTGTACGGCGTTTACTCAACCCCCTGAGAAGAATGTAGCCTATGACCACCTCAGCACAACAGTATGTTCCCCGCAAACTGCGTCCTTCACCTCGGCGACGTACTCATCTTGTGGTTGAGTGCACTAAAGCGAGAGACATCTGAAAGGGGACGTCTGGGCTTTTGGTGCCAAGAATATGGGACTCGAAACCGTGACCTGAGGTTAAGTGCCGATCTGAATGCAGCACGTTAACAGTTCAGCTCCTGCAGTCGGCGGAATTAACATATTGGAATTAACTATGATGTTCATGGGTGGGAAGACTTAATGGCACTTCAGGGGACACCTATATGTCTTTATGGCAATCATTTTTTCTCATTAATGTGCAGTTTAATCGTACCCCGGTGTCCTAGGGCCATCACTACTAGTGTGTATGCCTGTGTGTGTGTGTATGTCAGACTGAAATATTAGCCCAAACAAAGGCAGGCAAACACATACACACCACACACAAACAGTAACATGAATACACACACAGTAACATGAACACTTACACACAAACAGTAAGTCGAACACAAACACACAGTGACACAAACACACGCACATAAACACACACGCAAACTGTAATACAAACGCGCGGGCGTGTGTTTAAGATAGATCAAAGGCGTACAGATAGATAGATACAGTCATTCAGATTAATCAGTGCAGTTTTATTACTAACGAAATTAAAGACCGAGTCTGGTGATGGAGTCGCTGTTTGGCTTTGTGTTCATGTTTATTTAAAGTGTATGTTCATCAACACAGTGAGGGAGTTCTTACTCATCATAACAATATTTTTTATCTTGGGCGGCTTTGTCGAAAGAATATTACTTTAAAAGTGTAAAAGTGTAAAAATAGTAATAGTACACTGAAAGACTCTGATGAAATATCAGAAGACGTGTTGTGTTGGACGAGCGTACATAATGGCGTGTTCCGGTATTATCTTTCCGGATAACGTAGGTCTGTTGCCGTGTTTACTCAGTTCCCACAGGGAGCATACAGCATGCAACCGCATTGACCCCACCCCGGCTGCTGGTAGTGTAAGGTGCTTAGTTAGCCGTGGAGAGTCCGGGATGCCTGGATCCGGAGAAGAGCTCAGCGATGATAATGGTGGGAATATAACCCGTAGCTTGTAAAAAGTACCGGTTTGATGAATGCTCTACGATGCGAGCCATCCGGAACCGGTAGTATACTGTACTCACTGCGTACGTGCAAGGTTCGAAATTGACCACTCGCCATGGCGAGCGCATCTTTCTCCCGGCGAGTGTCAACGGATCCGAACTGGCCACGCTGCCGAGTGCTAATATTTAGTACCATTAACGAGCATTAACGAGGAAAATCTCACCCCTTAAGCTAATTTAGCTGTTTTTCCACTTTTTCTCGACAAAATTGGTCAACTTTTTTCAGACGAATGTCGCGCTATGGAATATTCGTTTTATGGATCCCAGCATTACTTACACAACGCCTTACTCAACATTTTATAGTTAAAAGACAATGATAGAATACACTCTGAAATGCTCCCATATGGCTTCTTTGGGGGTTAAATCCGCCCAAAATCAAGACCAATAAAAACAAATACCTGGCTAGTACTTCACAAAATCCACTAGCCACAGTGGCTAGTGCTGCACATTTTTAGTGTCAAACCCTGTACCTGTGTGGCGGCGGAAAAGATGTCTTCAACATGTAGATAATCCTGATGGATGGTGTATCTCCAGCAGGATTATAATGTCTGACAGGTGTCGGTCCGTATGTAGAGTTAGGCCATTTATCCAGTTCCCGTGTAACGTGGGCTTCAGATCCAGGCTCGGTTTCGTCTAAAGCTTGTTTCATTCCCTTCTCGTGAGCATTTCCAGATCGGTTGGCCCGTTGAATCACCTACCAATTTATGCACAAACGACAACAGAATTTTACACTTCATTTTTACTGTTATTATATTTCGGTCTATTTTTACAGTCCTAGTTGGCTTACACGGCACAAGTTTATAGTCCATTTTTAATTATTTGTATTATAGTCCGAGTTTAAAGCCATAGAGCCGTGTATATATAAGCTACGAGGAGACTTACTATATACACTTGATGAGACCGTGATATGCGACACTCAAACAGACTTATATCTTTAACAGAATATATTAAAATACACTGAGTACTTAGTGATGACACAATATGGTCTTTGATATATCTGACTATGTTATTAATAAATATTGTATTTGTCATCCTGGATGTTTGATCGAGGAAACCTTTATAAGTAAGAGATCAAATTAAGATTTTTAGGTTGTCTTGCTTGTGTGTGTGTGCGCTGGACGTGTGCCATGGTTGTAGACTCTAGGAACTAGGTTATATTTGGACTGGACTGCATAATTAGGACATGCTTGTCCTCTTGACCTATTGTTAGGATATCTGAGCCGGTGTGTGTGTGTTAATGTCTAGGCAGAATTTGTTTTGTTACTAATTACTAAACGTCAGTGAAATTTGTATGTAACGTAAACAACAACAATGGGAAATGAAACACACTTTTTAACACAATGATAAATGTTATAACATAGTTGTATGGGTAATATATCACTAGATTTAGCCTGGGTATTATATCACTTGGTTTAGCCTGGGTATTATATCACTTGGTTTAGCCTGGGTAATATATCACTAGGTTTAGCCTGGGTATTATATCACTTGGTTTAGCCTGGGTAATATATCACTAGGTTTAGTATGATCTTCGAGCTCCCTCACACACACACACACACACACGCACACAGACACACACCACAGAGAGAGTATCTATTTTATCCTGTGTCCATAAGTATGCATTAAAATATCAAGTTAATAGGACAAAGACATCATATAGACAAGGACAGGAGAGAAATATCAGAATTATTTGTCATATAGATGTTTGATCTGAGATTGAAGGTATTAATGGTTCAGTTCTCCAGTCAGTGAACTCTCACCTTAAATAACACTATCCTTTATTATGGTGTGAAAACCTTGTCGCTTACCTCAGATATGTCTAAATTAGGGTAGACCATTCTACCCTAAGAGAAGGACACACAGACAGAATTTCTCACATATAGACTGATAGGCATATACATATGTTATATATTATATTACATGTTATACAATGTATGTTCAAGTGCTTTGTGAGATAAACAAATGGACATACAGGCAGGCAGATAGATAGATAGATTAATGCATGATAATATATTCTCATACCTAACACACACTCGTAAAACACACACACCACACACACAGAAAGGTCATACAGTTAACTTGCCCAATTCCCCATACTATCTGTAGAAGGTTTAATGTATAAAGGATGGCTTTTTGATTGGACAGTATGTTTAATTTCAGGGCGTTTTTTTCCAGAAGATTTCCCATGTCTGTCAGAGCCCATAAACATTGTGATGCTGATTTGTATGTTGATTGATTACTTGCCTGGGTGTCTATCAATACACAGAGCCTCCTAAAACTAATGTTATCATTCTGTTTATATTGCAGTCAAGTTCTCCGGTCTGGGAAGACTTCCTGGGCAAAGCTACCAAACTACATGCTGCACTCAGGTGAGATATACAATGGCGGAATCATATACATTATGCAAACTCAGACTGACAGACTCTCTCTCTCACACACATGCAGACGCACTGACTCACTCACAAACGCGCACACATATACACACATACACAAACACAGAGGGGACATTTTAAAGAGCTTATTTCAATACTAGTCTTTTCATTAGCCTCAGACATAATACATAGTTCTGTGAGAGCTTTCCTGATGGCGCACAATTATAGCATCATATTTGAAGCTTTCGATTAATATTAATTATTCTATAGACTATACATGTCTGTTGTTAGAATATTCTTCATGATAACATTTGTACCTATTTGAAAAATTTAAACAAATGTTGAGTTTACGAAAACATCCAGAACTCGCTAATTATCAATAAATAACCTCTTAATATAAAATCTGTTATCCAGGTATCCATTGTGTTGTTGATGTTTAACCTACAGCTTGTTGTTGTTGTTGTTTTATTATATAACATGTTTGTGGCAAGAAGCCACAACAGCCACCCTTAATTATAGCCAAGTTTTAGGGCCACCTGGCGGTAATAAGTTGGTTGCGTGTAGCTGGTCAATTATACTGTGTGAAGACAATGAATCAAATATTATTGGAAGTTTTATTGAGAGGAAAACTTGTCCGGGCGAGCTGCCATTTACATGAGAGTTGTATTAAACTAGACCTCTTGAATTGTAATGAATTAAGCGTGGTCATGTGATATTTACATATAATACCTATGACATTGAACTGTCAAAGTTTACTGTCTTATATTGAGATTAATGTGTTACTCAGACTCCAGTGTAAATTGGAGGTTTTGTGTGTGCAATTTATATTTCGTTGTTGTTGTTGTTGTTAAATGGCCACTATTCTCCTCCTGGTGGTAATTAGGTAAATATAATCAGCAATCTGTAAAACATGGAAATATTAATTTGATCATGAAGTGATAAATAAAGTTATAAATATATGAGTATTTAAAATCCAGTAAGATTTATTTGTTTATTTCATTTTAATTATTTAATTTACATTGTTTTCTATTACTGATTGTTCAAGGAAATATATGATATGTTGTTATTTGTTGTATGGAGATAGAGAATCTTCAATTATATCACTTATTTAGCCATCTATATCTCAGAATTTTATTATTATTTCAATTGGCTCCAATATTACATTCCAACACTTTCACGGGTATAGTATGAATAAATACAATGATCTACAGTGACACACACACACACACATGCACAATGTTTCTGAGGAATTGACACAGGCATATGACTGTTGAGACAAGTTTGCAAAACTCCAAAATGTTAAACAGTATGAAAAACCTACAAACCCTCAGATAAATCATATCTAACATAACCAGTGGAGTTACTGTACCTATTCTTAACCCATCAAACTGCTTAGAGTATCCTAATTAATAATGTCTTTATAATATTATAATAATAGTAATTATAAATGCTACTACTAATAATAAAGATAATAAAAACAGTACTAATTGTTATAATTTATTTTCAGGGCCACATCTATTGCCACATCTGCATTTTTAGATGCCTTTCAGAAAGTTGCTGATTTGGCTACAAACGCAAAAGGTTAGTAAATTATACAATTATACTGTGACAATAATCAGGTTATCACTGATGTAAAATAATATGGTTATGTATGAGTGTGATGCAATATAATATGGTTATGTTTGATGTAGAATGGTATAGTTATGTTTGTGTAATGTATGATGTAAAATTATTTGGGTATGCGTGCGTATGATGTAAAATTATGTGGCTGTGTTTGGTGTAAAATCATGTGGCTGTGTATTTCGCTGATTGTGAATTTCTGGGGCTAGAACTGCACATGATAATACACTGATCAATGGATTACGTTTCTTACACTTTATAAAGATAGTTATTTATACAAAGCAGAACACGTGCTTACACACATGCGCGCGAACGCATCCGCCCCCCCCCCCCAAACACACACCCACACACACCGCATTGAAGTGTTTACCTTTTGTCATCGTATTCAAGTTATCCGTTCAGTTTATCATATTCCTGGATCATTTCAAGTACTTATCATGATCTATTGGTGGCCCTTCATATTACTAAACACTCATCAGATGAGATGGTAACAGAAGCTTTATAGATAATACAACGTTATCATTTTACCCATCCCTATAGATAACAACACCACAACGGACAGATAATTATATTATTTAATAATACGAAAAAAATACGACAATTTCTTTGGTATCCCATTCATAAACAGACGTAATGGTAAAAGCTCGCTGATTATCCATTGCTCATCCCTTCCGATAGTATAATTCTTTAAGCCTTTCCTCTGAACCACTTATATATTTCCCAAAACGTCATTACTGGAGATTGATTGTAATTCGGCTTTTCGCCTCAACCCTGATGATTTACTCACAAGTGGATATCAGTGGTCTGGTACACAGATCAAGTACCAAATATGATTCAAATTGGTTTTGTCGGCATCTCGTAACGGGAAATATCTCTAGCCAGTTATAGGTTAACAACACTTGGTCTCATCACGACTATTTATATTCGGTTCTGTTTAACACGATGTGCACGTTTACTCGTGAAAATTGGACATGATTTGAGTTTCATTTTTTTGTACACCATGCTGAAGTTCATATATTTTACAGTGTCGTGAGTGCACGCACGTGTGTGTGTGAGTGTGACTAGTTTGCAGATGTCAACATCCTTTGAACAAACTTACTGAGGGGTTTAGCTAACACTTGGAATTTCTATGAGGCCATTCGGGGCTCCACGGTTCAGGCTAAGGCTGAGTTAGGAATTACTGAAGTCTTGTTGAGATCTCTAGAAATCCAAGTAGCCATGTCATGTTAATGTGTCTTTATGCGATGTCTTGATAGTTGAGTGGGTTGGGTTATTTTTTTGGAGCTGAATCGAGTCTCCTTTGGAAGGTGGGACTTATCTGTTGTTGTACAGACGTCTGGCCCCGTTATTACACAGGTGTGTCTGTTATTGTATACATGTAAGTCTGTTGTTGTAGTACAGATGTGCCTGCTGTTGTACTGGCTTCCCTGTATTGCATCACGAACTTGCCTGTTTTTATACAGATGTCGTATCTCTAAGTTGACATTATGTGGTTTTACAGGTTTGCCAGATGCGTCTGTTATACTATAGCGCAGATGTAAAGATGTGTTGGTATGTCTGTCATTGTGCAGTTCTATTTGGTATTATGTACGTCTGATCGACGTGAACATCTCTACGCCAATTAATCTGTCTACTTCTTAATGCTCTCAATGTGTCTGTCTATTTAGGTGTTACTTTGTGTTTAGATTGTCGTGAGTCAGTCTGAAGTTTGATGTTTTTGGCATACAGGACCAGGCCCAGAACCCCCCCATATATATATATATATATATATATATATATATATATATATATATATATATATAATTTATTAATAAGCCTAAAGGTCTGTGGGACTGCTACAAAATAATTGTCAGCTTGGTTTGGCGTACCCAAAGGATGAACCCCCCCCCTCTATCTGTCTCTCAGTGGATATTCCGTTGGCACACTGGTTAGAGTACTGCACTGCAAACATCCAGGTTGTTGGTTCAAATCCGGTTCACGTCTGTGTATGGGGCTATTTGTTTTCCTTGGCAGATACTCCTCAGCCGTATCTTCCAGATGTGACCAGCGCCAAGGCTAGACAACTCATCTGAACCTTCTCCCCCTCTCTAACTCTTTATTCTCACTCACTCACTCACCCAATGTTTTTGTGTGTCCGGTTATACAATTATAATAAAATTGAAACTCACTTACGGCTTCATCGGAATGAGGAAGCTTTTAGACCTACATCATCTTCATAACGGATACTCCCCCGGATCAAGGTGCAGTTCCTCCCCCATCAGCATGCTATTATATCAAGATGCTGGTCTATCAGTGTACTTCCACTGAGGATAGTCTCTATAAATACACTCATACGTCAACACGTCAGCTCGCTCTGTAGATTAGGGATTTAGAATTAGCCGTCTGTGTGATATGGCATATCCTAAGTTATTCCAAAAGGAAGTGACCTTTTTGTGTTATTGTACTAACTAGCTTGCTTACTCGCTCACTCACTCGGTCATTCATTCACTGACCCACAAGTCATCATCTCCATAGTGTACATTGTCTCGTCAATTTACTTCCTCATCAGTATATACTCTGTTCACTCTATATCTTTATCAGAGTATCCAGATAAACCTGTACTTTCCATTAATATACTCCTCCATTAGACCCGGCTATCTCCTCCATTATGATCTCCTTTTGTCAAGGTAGACACTAAACCATCAGATGGATCATCAGACATCTTCCTTTCTATCCTACTTAAGCCGCTGGTAAACAAAAAATAAGGTTATCTTTTATAACCACTGAGTTACCAAATATTATATGTATATTGTTATTAACTGCTACCACAAATTTTTTGCTTTTTATCAACTGGGGGGGGGGTCCATGTCGGATGTTCATTTTTTCCTCAACTCATCTTGTTAGTATGGAGTAGGGAGATGTCATCTCCCTATTTCCATGTTTATGTATCTGATGCCTGATTGTGCCTCGGCGGTGAATCCCCCCCCCCGCCCCGTAAGATTTCTAGACCTCTTTCACTGAATGTCTTGTTTGTTTGTTTTTTACTTCTGATGTCAACCCAATAAATTATTACACCATCTCGTACTCGCTATACTTAGTCGACAGAGATCGGTTTCGGGGAGCATTCATTTATTGATCTTCTGCCTTCATAAACGCCCTGTGCCGCTTTTTTTTGTTATGTTCTCCATACGTTTAAATGGTTGCATTGTGTCCTATGCACTTTCCATACTCAGCTGATTGAGTAGTAGGCCAGTAGACACAAATACACAGATAGCATTGTTCATGTTTTGGATTTGGTTGTGCTTTTTGCCATCCAGGTTTGGAAGGATAACAGTTTCCAAGTTCATCTAAAATAGTGTGTGTGTGCGTGTGTGTGTGTATGTCTTCCACGGTAATTGCCTAAATGTTCAGATAATTATGAATTATGAAGCAAAACGGGTCTAGTTATCTATGATACCATGATGTTAGCAATATTACAACAAAAGCTAACCCGCTGATTGAGTTATCTTACATCCTTAGTCTACTTAAGCAGCTGGTTGTCTAAAGTATAGTTATTGTATGTCTCTACTGATAGTTACATAAAATGTCAACTGTCAGTATGAATTCTGATCAGTTTCGCCAGATCACTTGTGTGTATGTTTTATTCGTATTGTATATTGTAGATGGGGTATGTTTTTGTGTGTGTGTGTGTGTGTGTGTGCGTGTGCATAATAGGTTGAGTATTTGTATGTGTACGTATCTCGCTATGCATGTTTATTCGTGAAAATTGAACATACTCTTAGTTTCGCTGTTTTGATCACCGTGCTCATATATTTTACACGGTGTGTGTGTGTGTGTGTGTGTGTGTATTCTCCTCATTTGTCAACTTAATTCCATATTTCCTGGTGAATATTTGATATGATTAAACATGATGCTGCTTTACTGTAGCAGTCTTAATGGTCGTCAAATTCCCCCCCCCCCCCAATACCACCCCCTCCTGCTGATGTATCAAATCTCCGTCTTGATTCATATGAGAAGACTATTGCTGAGATAAAATGTAATGGACAGATAGAGAGTTTCTTATGAAGAGTAATGCATTATAGCAGATGTCATATATATATATATATATATATATATATATGATTAAGCACTCATGTTGCCTGTGGTATATTAGCATAGCTCAAGTTATCATCCTAGGAAAAATACGACAGTATAATTAACAAAACTTGGCTCGCCGACATAACACATGTACGTTTTATGATGCGAAGTATTCTCCAAACGTTCTAATTAATATCTGGTCCAAAAAAACTCACAGAAAAACATTAAGATTGAAACTGTCATGGCGATTAACTAAGAGTACCACGCTGTTGGCAATATTATAAAAGGTAACATCCTGATTGAATTAACTTACATCCTTCGTCTACTCGTCTGTCTGTCTGGCTAATATGATGTGAACTTTTTAATTAAAAACTAGCTAAATGACGAAAAACACGGAGATTAAAACTCTCATGCCAGTTCAGACATTTGGGGATCCGTTTCACAGATGAAATGTCAGAACGTTGTTCAACCGTTGCTAATACGATGAAGGTTGTGTGGGGGTTTTTTTTTGGGGTGTGTTTTTGGTGTGTTTCTGATCTTCAGGTGTATGATAGTATCAGATACTGTTGCAGCCATCAACCGTATATCTGTTGGCTGATGGTGGGAATTACTGTCGGCTGAAGAATAAGAAAACCGATAGAATGTATAGACGGTTTAGTAACCGGCCTGTGAGGACAAGGAAATAAAATTAGCCAAATCCAGAACAGACCAGTCGCAATCCAGAACAGACCAGTCGCGATCCAGGCAAAGTCCAAAAAGCATTCGGCCGTTCTTTTGTTCTTTCCGTTTCGGCTGAAAACAAAGAAAACCGATCTCCGGATAGATCCAGATATGTGGCTGGAATGGATCCTCAAGAGGGACCGCGCCACCTGATCGCCAATGGATATGACTTGGTCACATGACCCAGTGAATGCGGCGGGGTGGGGGTGGGAGGCTTTGCTGTAACTGAATGGTACCATGCCATAACTAGTACAAAATATACAATGTCCAGGTAATTAATTATTGATGGTTTCCCTGTACCAACACCACCCCTCCTCCCCATCGATGGATTGGTACGTTCGCGGGTTTGATTGGTTTTATGACATCATATTTCCTCGCCATTCCAGAAGGGGTGCGTGCCTCCTTGCTCTAATGGTAGCGTGTTGGACCAAACATCACTACCACGCGTGTTCGAATCGCGGTGTGGTCATATCTGAAGGGTGTTTCATCTTTGACTTCGCCCATTTAGAACCATTGTGAATATTAAATGATAAATGAGCCATTGTTACAGTTTCATTTATAGCCAGAATAATGACTCCCGGTTTTCATAATTCCGGGCATGTTTTGTGTATGTTATTTATTTACATTTCAGTCTTAGCGTAGTTTCTGTGTTAAACAGTGTGGCAACCGTGTTCCGTATACATACAGTTCAACTAATTTTGAACATATTTTCTGATATGTGTTAAGACTACCCAAAGTTTTCATGATTACCGGAAGGACAGTCAACAATAACAGTCAAACAATTTAGTAAAATAACAATTACATTCATGTGCAAATAGCAGTTAGACCAAAAGTAAATTTATTAAGTTATTAAATTAGTTTTTGTAAATGTAAATTATGCATTTCTATAATATACTTTTTTCATCGTATAATTTCACTGATGGTGATAAAATTAGGATGGAAAGATAGAAGGTATAAAAGAAAAATATTAAATGTGTCAAGTGAAGACTTTTACACAATTTGTGGGGATGTTCTTGGCTGGTAAGGAATCGTTTTCCGTTCACCGTCGTTGAAAGCCTTGGAAATTTGCCCCCCCCCAGTGAGACACTGAAATTATTGTCCCGTGTTATAGGGCTAAAGGGGATTACAGGTATATGTCTGTCATAGAACTATAACTCGTTCTCCCGCTGTGAATATTATGTGTCACGGAGTTTGTTCCCGACTGTGAGCTGTTTTAGTGTGTTATGATGTGTTGGGTTGATGTTGACTATAGCTTTATGGTGGCAATTTGACGACAGCGGGTGGCAGTTGTTATGGAATATTGGATGTCGTATCCCGTTGCTGAGGTTAAACCATCAAAAAGTTGAGAACACTTTGTAGAGAGAGGGAGAGGGGTGTGTGTGTGTGTGTGTGTGTGTGTGTGTGTGTTGACTGAAGGTTATGGGTGAGGTGTATCAACACCTGATGGAACAGTTATCAAAGAGAATTAAACAGGTCTTATTGGTCATCATTGTCTGACGTTTATGTTGGTTGCTAAATGTTACTGATATATGTACACGTAATCTATGTTTAAATCTACAGATGTGTATGTTTATACATATATGTATATATATGTTTTTGTTTGTATGTATGTAGATATGAATATAATGTTTATATTTATAGGTATTATGTATATTATTATTATTATTATTATATACCAAACTTATAAAGCGCTCTTTTCATACTTAAAGCCTGTTCAAAAGCGCTGTACATAAACATATTAAGATATAACAAATATAATACGATTATGTCATAACAATATATGTATAAAGCTAAATTGGGATATATATATATATAACTGACTAAGAAAAAGAAAAAAAGAAATAAAAATGTTCAGTGTTTTGGATTCACGAATGTATGTATGTATATGGTATAACAGTTTATTTATACAGTAGATAACAGCTTGATGACAGTTTTACATAGCCTCATCAAGCAAACACGATTTACTAGCCTATTCTTATCTGACATCTGCACTGTGACCTTGACCTACCACTTGATGACCTTGTCTAACCAGTTTCCATATTAACCCTGTTTGTCTGTCTGGAACTGAGCTGTACATTAACTGAACCCCGACCGTGATACAATGGTAGATAGATAGATATATATGTGATAAACAGATAACCAGTCAGACGTTAGTGACAGGTGTGTTAGCCACTAATTATCATTTATATCCTGTTTGAGGTGGTCCCCTTCTGACCTTAACCGATTCTCTATATTGTTGGAGTTACAGCATGTGGATAGTGTGCCTGAAGCAGGTGGTTATGTAATTAAGTATAAAAAAAATATGCGCTCTCTCTCGGTGTGTGTGTGTGTGTGTGTGTGTGTGTGTGTGTGTGTTGACCTCTACACGTGTAGATGGCAGCTTGACCGCAGGCGACATGCAGATGGCCAAACAGTCATACCAACTAATAGTCAGAGAGAGAGAGAGACTTGTTTCCATAATTCTGTTCATGAAGTTGTGAATACATTTTACCAGCCATCCACGTCATATATCGTATTGTATATTATAATAGACCTCTCAGGCATACAGCTTAGTGTGGGATAATATAGGTTTGTAATGTAATCTAATGGGTTTCCTGTCTCTAAGTATATATATATATATATATATATATATATATATACACTTGGTTTGCAAACTTAAATACCTACTATATATAGACATCAATATGGGGGATGTTTAAAATGTACTCACAACTAGACTATTCATCAGTGTACACAGCTGAGAATGTGACCTGAAGCACACAGCGCATCTCATATCCTTGTGTGTTGTGTGTGTGTGTTTGTGTGTGTGTCACAAATCGTACATTCATCGGGGAACTGAAAAAGAATATGCGGTGCCTTCTTTTGCCTCATCACTAGTCACCTGCTCTCTTCAGTGAATAAAACAATCAATCATCATTATAAAATAATAACAGTTAATAGTCGGTGTAACTGGTACAGTAATTTATAACGTCATTATAACAGATTATAATAAATTGTGCTAGTTATTGCTAAAATAGTTCTCCGAATTAGAAGAGAATTAATTATTTTCTTTGTCCTTATAATTTGTTTACTAGTTGGTGTTGGTTATAATCATGTTTGTGATGTGTTTGTGTATATGTGATGACATCGGCTGTAGTAAACATGTAATGGGGGGGGTCTCTGTGTGTGTGCGCGCGCGCGCTACTTGCCCTAGTTGAGTCAGGTTTTATACGCACTACTTCTATTTACGTTTCATAAATAGGACAGGTCTTTTTAGTCCAGTCAGTTGTAGGTTGTTTGTCCAGTCTAGCCACTAGTATGTTGTTGGTCCAGTCCAGCCACTCGTAGGTTGTTTGTCCAGTCTAGCCACTCAGGTAGGTTGTAGGTCTAGCCTAGCCACTGGTAGGTTGTCAGTCCAATCTAGCCACTGGTTGGTTGTTAGTCCAGTCTAGCCACTGGTGGGTTGATAGTCCAATCTAGCCACTGGTATGTTGTTAGTCCAGTCTAGCCACTGGTTGGTTGTAGGTATAGTCAAGCTACAGGTAGGACGATACTGGTCTAGTTCAGTAATTGATAGAGTTGTCTGTCCCAGTCTATATACACCCAGTATGGTGCTGTTTCTCCAGTCCAGCCAATGCCAACTTTCCCAGTCCTCCAGTCTAGTCTATGCTAGTATCGTTAGCCACACTCACCCACCAACACATTCCTTGTCTAGCATGTACTCCGTACAGTCAATACACGACTGTACAGTCAATGCACGATTGTACATCGTCATGCAGTCAGTTACGACTTTGCCCAGTCCAGTCTAAATATAGACCCGTTGCATCCCCCCTCTCAGTCTACTTGATGTTGCCTTTGGCCGACACAGGTGTTGTGGCAGATGTGTTAATTATGTTACGTAATGGGACGACGCCAAAAATCAACTCGTTGCCTAGTAATTAACACCAACAGTTCTGTTAATGGGGCTAATGGGAGAGAGAATAGCGTGGCGCCACCACGCGGACATAAAACATAACTATAACCGCCTTTACAGTAGACGGATAAATAAACGTTGGTTTAATGTTCGATTACGTAATGTTAAAATCTATTTAATCGTCGTAATACTATAGGGTAGTCTTCTATAAATAACACAAGTTATGGTAATAGTATAGGCTAACACTTGATACGTCAACTTCCCTGTGTTATTAGAAATATTTGACGGAGTTCCTGTTTGGTGTGATACGTTGATTACGTTCTGGTACAAGTAGATAGCACGATATTGGTGATGTTATCAATCTGACAGATGGGGGGAGGGGGGTCGGGGGGTTCTCTACTTGATACATTTCTTATTAGCTACATTCGCTGCCAATGAGACCTGCATTACTCTTGTGAAAATTTCGATGACAAAAGATACATCTGTCCGTGACAGCCCGTCCGAATATCTGTTTCCTGACCATGTATATCTTAGAAAGTCTTCAGAAGATCTTAGATCATCCAGTCTGATACTGGTACCAGATATACTCTAATGTATTAAGCCCCGCTTCGTGGAACAAGTTGTCAAGGGAGATTACAAAGGGTATCATCACTTACTAAGTTTAAATATCTTCAAAGCTCACTTTTACAAGATAATTAATATTGGTTATTTAGAGTTGCTGATGGAGTCAGAGATCTTGTGTACTGGGATGGCACTCGAATGGTGCTGTGGTTAGAGCACTGCACTGTGCTGCAAATCTCCAAGTTCTGGGTTTGAATCCAACTCACACCTGTGTTTTGGGGATGCTTCACTCTAGCAAGTTGCTCATTGGCTGTATGTCCTAGAGGTAACCAGCACTGAGGCTAAACAACTCAATCAACTCAGTCAATACCTGTACTGGAAATAAGGACATATTTATTATTATTATTATTATTACTCCTAATACTAATAATTCCGATAGTCTAAGATCCTGTATGTGTGTATAATATTATTTTATATTAAGTTTGTTTGTTTGTGATGTTACTTCTGGGCAAACAGTACTGTACTGAATGACGACCACCTGATAGCTTCTGTTGTAAAGAGTGAATGCCATTGGCCATTTGTAGTCAGCAATATCCAGAAGTATGGTTTATCTGAATGACTGGGGTCACTTATCAAGGTCAGAAGAGGTTTTTGCTCCTGGGCCATCTTTAGTTTCGGGTCCTGACTTTAGGCTATAAATGAACCCGAAAGGTTATGTCCGTGTCAATAAATGTTCTGGACCTGGCTTATACTGGATTGATGGCGTAGAGAGCTTGTAGTTTTAAAGGAATATTATGTGTGTTATATATGTGAGTGTCTGGGGTGATGTTTGGAGTAATGTGTATTGGTTGTGGGGGGTTGTGCGGTTTGTTTTGTGGGGGAGTCCTGGTAACATTAATATCGCTCATATTATGCATAACCGTGACTTCAGTGAGATAGCTAGTCGTGTTTTGGCAGACTGGTGACGGTAGATTTGTTACAGGGAAATCCGGTTTACTGCATTTTATTACGAGTTCAGTTGAGACTTTTTACGCTCACCCATGGTATCAGTTGACTCAGACATATGACCAAGTCGCAACTCCCTGTGGAAACACATCCCACAAGCATAAAGTATGAGTTGTATTCGAACCCAGAGCCTGCAGGTTTGTTCGAAAAATCGCCAGGATAATGTGAGATATGGTGATACCTCTATAACCACAAAAGAGCGCCTCCGTGGTCTAACTATCACTACCACCTGAGTTCGAATCTCGGCGTGGGCATATATATCTGAAGGGTGTTTCATCTTTGACTTCGTTTCATTACCTTTGGAGGTCGCTCGGTCCCAAGACATGGATTTATTACCCATTTTAAACTGTGATATATATATATATATATATATATATATAACTGCGGTATGACGTAGGGTTTCCTGTCTTTTGCTACTCCGTAAAGTCTTCACTTGGAAAACTCCTCCCCCACAAATTATTTTTAATCTGAAATAGAAAAGTAGATTACTTTGTTTTGAATAAAACCTAGATCCTGAGTGTGATAAGCATTTTATGTATAGCCATTTCTCTGTAGTGCAGTGGTCAAAGTGATGTGATGCAAACCTACCGGTTGTGTGTTCGAATCCTACTCGTGCCTATGTTTGTGGGATATGTTTCCCTAGCAAGTCACCTTCCCGGCCATATATGTCTCAGTCGGAACCTGACTACCAACATTGGACGACTGAAATAAACTTAACTGAACTCATTAGGCGTGTTATTGATTGGGAACGAGCTAACGACATTGTAAGAAAAAGATCATCTTGTGTTAATGTGGTCATCCTTATATCATATTTCTTATATGTTTATCTCTAAGAAGGGATCATCATTAATTGGGGTCAACAATGACAGACAGCAGTCATTAGAGGGGATAAACAAGGGAGTTATTTAACCCATGATAAACTGTATCCATAAGTAGAAGCCATTAAACAATTGATATATATATATATATATATATATATATATATATATATATATATATGGTGTTTCATTGGTCAGATCATACTAATTACCGAAGGCCATTGCGATGGCGTAATGGTTAGAGTGCTACGCTTTAAACCTCCAGGACGTTGGTTTGAATCCGGTTCCAAGTGTGACCGGCGCCGTGGCTAAATAACTCAACTCGACGACAACAATCAATTAAGGGTGCAAATTCCCCGAGAAGCCATAAGACTCAGTAAGGAGAAATGGGCAGTCCGGACTACACTGACAAGTCCTGGAAACGTGACTGAGGGAGATCGTGTTATATATCAATTATTGGACTTTTAGTTCTGTGTGCTATGATCCAGCTCTGTCTACTGTTTGGTTATTTTATATGGCTGTAGTATAGCTGTAGTATGGCTGTAGTATTCGTATACTGTATGTAGCAGTATCTAGCTATAGATCACTGTCCTCAGTGGACGTTGGCCTTTCTTTGAACTTCCAAGGAGCTTGATGCTATCTCTGGTCATCTCCGCTTACTGCATCCTGCCCGCTGAAGGCCGTGTGTGTGTGTGTGTGTGTGTGTGTGTGGGGGGGGGTTGCCACAAAGAATCTTGAATTCGCACAGAAACTTCTGAATTATGAAAACACTGTACCTTGACGATTTAACAAGGTACTAATTTCGGTGTGTGCGTGTGCGTGTGGAGAGAGGGGGGGGGACCCACATATGATAGTGTTGTTTTATCTCACACCTTCCTGTCTTCACATACCCATAAACTTATCACGTTATGAATTTATCAATCAGGTTACGATCTTTTTCCAATAAGAAATTAATTCCTCCATCCATCGATTCATCCATCCATCCATCCAACAAAGACAAATTATGAGGCCAACCCCGGTTCACATTCCTCTATCGTCACAACAAAGATATTATAAGGCTATTTGATACTGTTACCAGTCAGTTTAGTTGTCTTACGAACGCCTCTAACCATGTTGTTAGTCTGCCGGAAGACAGACGGTGATGTTCACCAGATAATTACTGTCTGTGTCTAGTTTTATTGTCTTAAGTAACACCTTTGTCAGGTGAGTTAGGTAGAGAGTGGTTATATAGGTATCTCTCTGCTGTGTGTGTACGCCGGGGTTACGATGATGTTATTGTCGGTGTTATTGTTTGGGTTGTTATTATTGGTGTTATACTGTCCGGGTTATTGTCAGATTGTTGAGGGGTGACTCTTGTTTGTGTTGGCCTTTCTAATCGAGTCATTGTTTGGAAAATCGTCACCATGACAACAGGGTGTGACAGGAAATTGTAATAGAAGTGATGTTAATTATTGGTATAAAGGAGATTAATGGGTGTCTCTCTCTCTCTCTCTCTCCCTCCCTCCCTGTGTGTGCGTGCGTGTGCGCGCGTGTGTGTATGTGTGCGTGCGTGTTAGTTAATGAGAAATTAAACAAATTATAATTATTTCTACGTTAACCATTTCAATTACAATATTTAGGGCGCCTTCGTAGTCTAGTTGGTAGCACGTTAGACCACAGATCACTACCACCTAAGTTCGAATCCCGGCGTGGGCATATCTAAAGGGTGTTTCATCTTTGACTTCGTTTCATTACCTATGGAGTTCGCTCGGCCCATTTAGCCTACCATGTGCACAAAAGTGGCCGTAAAACATCAATCATCATCATCAATTGCAATATTTATACTAGATAGTTAATTGTTGTCTTTGTTCAGTCAATATTCCTTAATAAAATATACTGGGTTTATAACGTTTTGAACAGTTGTTGCCATCCAGTTTAGGACCAGTCCGACGACGGGTATTATCCCCAAGAGTGGTAAATATCAGTACAGCTGTTCTTTCACTCAGTCACAACCACTCAACACCCACGGCGGTATCACTTCACCCGGAGCTTTATGAATTATAAAGCGTTCGGTACACCCGAAAGTAAGCCAATCAGAGGCTCGAATTCTAACACCATCGAGTGTCTCTATCAAACGACCTTTTAACGGAACATTTTAATTAGGTCTCTGTCCGCCATAAGTGCTCACCTTCAAGCACCGGGCGCCTGCCTGCCTTCACGGTAGATCACCTTCAGAGGTGCTCCAATAACACTGCTGTCCTGCAGTAGTACTCTGCGATGGCCTCGGTGGCCCTTCACTTGACCTATGACTGACCCAGATGTCAACTGACCAGCAGGTTATTAACAAACATTTGCTTATAATGGCTAAAACCCGTTATATTATGTATGCATACAAAGGCGGTTCTGTGTGTTGTCTGTTGCCTATCCGCTGTTTAATGTAAGAGGGTTGGATTATGTACTTTATTATTATTATTTTTATTATTATTATTATTAAATTATGACCTGTTATCAAAGAAGAGGGGAAATATGACCGACTGTTTGGTGCAGTGTGACTCATTCTCCAGAAATATCCGTCGGGTGATCGTGTTCAATTTTTCAATAGCAATTTTCCAAATAATGAAGAAAAAAATCTTCAAAAAAATGCACATACCCAAAGCAATCTCTTATGGCTGATTCATATTCCAAAAATATTCAACAGTTATTAGATTTTTTGCTTTGTTCAGCACATTTTATTTTTCTGATGAAAATGCCATTAGTTTAATAAAATATGCCGATTTGTGTGTTTTTGGCTAGTTAGATACGGAAAGATGCTTCGAGGTGTGTTATTATGGGTGCATTTATTTATGATTGCTATAGAATCATCTATTTTTTCAAGGTTGATATCTTTCCACGTTCATAATAAATATGGTCTCTTTTTATGTCTGATGAGCTTATCTGATTGTGGATCTCTCTCTCTCTCTCTCTCTCTCTCTCTTTCACATACACACACGAACACGCAATACGCACATGAACACACAATACAATCACACACAATACACACACACACATTTGAATAACATATGTGATAAACTTGATCATTAAGGACAGTCATTGTTCAATAGAATAAATATATATATATATATATATATATATATATATAGAGAGAGAGAGAGAGAGAGAGGGGGGGGGGGAATATTTATCTAGTTTATTTGGCGTGCATGTAGCTAATCCGAGAAGACAGTAGACAAACAAATCAGTATTTAGACAAACCTAGAGATATCTGGGACAACATACAGACGTTTGGCAAAACATGTACTTAGACCACCATTAACTGCTTGTATTGTAGGATTATCACCAGGATTATCCTATAATCCTGGCAGACAGTTATTATCTACAGTTGTTACATGATTCTATTATCATTTAGGATATGATAACTGACGTACGCACGCATGCACACACACGCGCGCGCACACACAGACACATGCTCTATCATATTATATATGGAATTGTTTCATTGCAATGCACTCTTTGGAACAAAGGAAAGTTGTCCTTCAGTACCAAAACTAGATCGTCATCCGCTCCTCCCCCAAGGAATATTGACCCCCCCCCCCAATCCCTAGTCACTACCATGTGACAAAGACTAAATCAGTGTTTGTACCGTTTACAATAATCTCATTTATAATGATAAGCCATTCAAAATCTGACCCTTAGCCCCCACAGTGTTATGTACTCAGGTCCTCTCTGTCTATTAAAAGATGACTTGATGCACTCAATACAAGTCTCAGATTGAGGGTGAAGTGAGGGGCGAAATGTGTTTGAGTGAACTCTTCCAGCTCTTTGTCACTAGTTGTAGTCAGTCATAATGATGAGTAACTGGGGCTGACACGATGACCCTTCCCAAAGGCCGCCCAGGATACCTCATATTCCTGCCTGTTGAAAGAGTGTGGGAGGCACTTGAGGGGAAGTGGCTCTTTGACAAAGATATATCCCGCCATATGGGTGTTCTGTAGGGGGGGAGGGGTAATTCTTTCATCACTGCAGTTTTGATGCAGATAACACTTAGTTTGAACATTTTCATGATCTCCACATAAGTTTTTTGTTTGTTGATAGTCCTTAATTGTGTGTGTGTGTGTGTGTGTGTGTGTGTGTGTGTGTGTGTGTGTTAAGCTTTATACAACTAAATCTGTCCATATGACCACATACATTAAGAAACCACCTTCACGGTGAAGGCTTGTTAAAATAAGACGAAGGAACCTGTGAAATTATATGCAAGATTCATTCATTTGAATAATCCATTCATAAAGTAGTAAATGACATGCTGGCTGATTATCTACAGTTAACTTTGATATACAGACATTTCATATAAAACGTCATTAATATAATCAGTTTTCAATGTACACATCAATTCAGTCACACCCATTTACTGTTGTCAGTTATTATAATTCATATCCACTATGTAAGTGTTTTGTAAACAATAAACCTTATTTGCTTGCGCTTATTATTGTCTCTGATCAATCATTTATCAATAACTGGCGACCTTTTATCAAAATGGCATGGTCAAATATCTACGTCGGAAGAACAGTAATCACGAATACGTTGTTGGTTACATACAGACATAATACACATTTCGCGGGTTATTGGGGAAATAAAACTTGATATTGACCCGATTCTGCCGGTGAATATCTGGAAATGCTTCAAAATATTGATTAGCCTCAAATCTACATATTCAGCAACTGCCGTGGCCAGTTCTTTCCTCGCTGGAGGCTGTTGAAAGGGCCGCGGTGGGACAACGATTTCAGCAGTCAGACTTGTTTGTGTGTGTGTGTGTTTATATATATATATATATATATATATATATATTGACAACACTTGAGACCAGCTCACATCTTGCTGGACTCTCCACGTTCAAGGCCAGACAAATTTATATCGGGGAATTTGGTCGATGGTTTTCCCATCAAAGTGATACATGTGCAATCCACCCCCCAGCAGCCCACTCTATATAGATTTGTTTGTGGGTGTATATAAGGTAAACACGTCGAATGATTGAGGATTGGTCATTATAATATAGGTCTCCGAGGACAGGGATTTAATGTGATTTACCTCAGCGTTATAATGTCATGTCTGAGTGTGTCCCGACACATTATGGCCTCATTCCTAATGATATCACTGATAGTTGGTTATATTATTACACAGATGACTGGTTACAATGGATAATAAGCGCTCTCTCTGTGTGTGTGTGCGTATGCGTGTTTACCACACGAAATATTTACATCGGAGGATCATTATCCTGTGTTGAGTTACCACATAAACAGTAAAATTACACCCCTTTAACCCTCCCTCTCCCCCCACCCCCACCGTGATGTGTTAATTATTCAGTTAGATTATCTTGAAGCACCCACATCCTCCACTTCGGTAGTTAATGTTTTGTCCTATATGTACTGACTACATTAACACAACTACCATATTACCATATTATTGTTATAGCAGCTACTGTAGTGGAAGTGAGAAAATGTAATAGTAGACGTAACAGTAGTAGTAGAATTACAGTAGTGTTGTGTAATAGTAGTAGTAGTGGTAGTAGTAGTAGTAGAAGAGATTGCTATTGTTATGCTAGTAACACCAGTATTGTTATAAAGTTACACATTATTACTAATCCAGCTGGTATCATTATATAATCGTTATTAGTACTGTTGTTGTTATGGTGTCATATCTTTCTGTTCGTAACTGGTTTTGTAAATAGTTACCTATACTGAACTGGCGCCTACCTTCTAGCCGTTCTCATGGTTACAGGCTTAATTACTAGTAGTACCTTTATTCCTGCTACTTTTAGATTGGCTGTTATAAGGCTAAATACGTCACTAGCATCATCATCATTATCATCATCATCACCGTCATCGTGCTACCACCATAGTTATGGATGAAACTCTCCTAAATGTGAGGGGCGCCTCCGTAGTCTAATTGGTAGCGCGTTGGATTACAGATCACTACCACCTGAGTTCGAATCTCGGCGTGGGCATATCTGAAGGGTGTTTCATCTTTGAATTCGCCTCATTACCTTTGGACGTCGCTCGGCCCATTTAGCCTACCATGTGCATAAAAGTGGCCATAAAACATCAATCAATCAATCAATCATCATCATCTCTAAAATGCGATTAGATTGAGACACTGCATGTCACAGTAATTGTTGTTGTTTCATGATTCGCTGAGCCAGCACCTTTTCACCGACCACTAAAAGACTCATCCGGTGTTAACATTATGAGAGGAGTGGAGGAGGGGGGTGGGTGGTCACCAGCCTACTTACAATACGTCAATACTTCTTTACCAGTTACAATCAGACGTAGCCAATAGTCGGCTTAGAGTTAATGTAATTTACAACTATTGAGACGGTGATAAGCTAACAACATTATCAGTACCATTTACACTCGGTCCAAATCTACTGATCTACAAACGCTACTAGCCGAAAAATATCTTAAAACAGCTCTCGTCAACTTGTTGATAGTTTCCCCGCCATGTTTGGTGCTCGCAGGAAGTGGATAAGATGGTTGCCATGGATACGGACCGTAACTTTGGGGGGGGGTATTTTGTTTACGTTTTTAGGCTTCCAAAATTAGGATAATTATTTCTACGCGGTGACATTTTATCTGTGATTGCGGATTACTTTATGTGAAACGTTCAGTGTTTATATTGTTGTTTACACTTGTCGGTGACGTTGAAATATGTATTGTGACGTTGAGGCTCACCAAATTAAAATGTTCCGGGGTGCTTTACTGCTATGGCATAGTTGGTAGTGCATTGCGATGCAGACATCCAGTCAGGGCTTTGAAACCGAGCTTGTGCTGTATTTAATCTAATCAGTTTTCTTATGAGTGCCAAGACTAGAGAAATCCCTGTCTCTCTCTCTCTCTCCCTCTCTATCTATCTTATCTCTTTCACTCCAGCTATTGCTCCTCCCCCTCTTTCTATCTCTCTACTTGCATCTATCTCTCCTTCTATTTCTCTCTCCATCACTCACCCCCCCCCTCCCCTCCTCTCTTTCTCTATGAGATGCTTCATAATAAAACTGATAAATTATACTAAACAATTAAATCATAGAACATACAAAATACAGCCAACAGGTATTATGTCAAGATATCTGTTATGGTGCATATTCATATATTTCCCTTTTTGTTTTTCAAATACATATTCATATATTTCGCAGATTGATGTTTCAAAAACTTTCTCTGACTAGGAATGTTTTGTAACCATACCATCTTGACTAGTTAATCGAAATATTCAAAATGGTTCATGGTATTTTATCACCTAGAATGTGCGTGCGCGCACGCGTATGTGTACTGATGCTGATTACTCGCCTTCATTTAAATATCTAAGACTGGTTTGATGGTAATTCCACCAAGATTGAACGCCTATCTTAGTCAAGATATTAAGTTATGTGCTGTCAGACCAAGAGGCATTAGGGAATGATCAAGCGAAAGGACAAATACTAGACAGGTCGTACGCACCTCAGACTCCCATCGGGCGATTTAATTCCTTTGGCAATTCTGGCCCTACACCACCCAGCATACCACCGTTGGGTTGGCTCCCTAATTGGTACAAGAGGAACAGATGTTTATGGTACTTTGTAACCTCCGTGTCCCAGTCAGCGGCCGTTTAGGCAGTTCGGAGTAGGCCGGTCGTTTATGGCTCGGAAATGAGGCGATATTTCTAGAATATTTCTACTTAATTACATCCGAGCGATGAACGGTTCCCCAGAATAGCCGATTCGGTGTCATCAGCAGATATACTACACCTGTCTGGACATCTTCTGCTCCACTTCATCATTAACAGTATCCATTTGTCATCACACAGAAGACTGTTCCTAGCATAGTTGCTTTGAGGGTTTGGGGTTGCTGTTTTTTGCAGGGCATTATTGATCAGACTCACATCGTTTTCAGCATAAAATGTCGGAAATGTTAATTTAGTTTTAAACGACGTTATTTGTCAGGCATTGATGAGAAAGGCCGGTCCACTTGGTCGAGTTCTTTGAGGTTCGTCAACGATGCCCCCCTCTCCCGATCTGTCACTCGTCCCCAGATGCGACCGCCATATCAACATTAAAACTACATCTTTGCGTAGAAATTGTATTCGTTTATTAATTTAGATTTTGCTTATTTTGCTAAGGTTGTCCGCTCCGGAGTTATCTTACGTGATAGTTGAATTAGTGTGGTTGGTTGTCTTCATCGCTAATTCGGGTATGGTATAGGTGGATTTTGCTGAGGCTCGGCTTCTAGCATCCGTTTTCACTGAATGCACACGTCATACTTATAGAAATGTTTTGTATATATTTTATATACCACGCTAAGGAAATCCCTTTTATTAATTGATTGATTGATTGATTGATTGATTGAGTGAGTGAGTGAGTGAGTGAGTGAGTGAGTGAGTGAGTGAGTGAGTGAGTGAGTGAGTGAGTGAGTGAGTGAGTGAGTGAGTGAGTGAGTGAGTGAGTTCATCCAGTTTGACCATTCACGATGCTGTTGGGGATTCCGGGCTAGGACGAGTTGATCCGATGTTTAGGTGACTAACGTGGTTAAAATCTAAAGCCGATCACTGAGTATAAAGAGAAGGTGATCCAGTACAGAGAGAGAGAGCCTGACAGGGACAGACAGGTCTCTTCCATTGGTAATGTTCTATTATTAGAAACTGATTGGAATGGTTTCTGATGGAAGGAGTCTCTCTGGATCAAAAACTAACGAACGGTTGATCCGTGAAAATGTTCGGCTTTAGCAAACAACAGCAAAATAAACGGAATTTAAAAAACGTCTCTGATAACAAACTGTTGTTGATTTTGTTGTTTTCCACGCAACCGGTGTGTGTGTGGGGGGGGATGAGAAATGCGTGCACGTACGTACGCGGGTGTATGCGCCAATGTATCCTCCATCCACCACGTCTATTACTATTAACTAATCATTTGTAGTTCAGAGTTCACTAGGACATGTCCTTGACGGCATCTGGATCTGAACACAGAACCATCTTATTGTAATCACTAAACCCCTCACAAACCAATCCGACATAACCCGTGCCACTCTGTCACTGCCATTGTCCGGATCTTCCGCCATACGGTGTGCCCAGGCTCTTTGTGTGCATGTGGTTGTGGCGTCGTTGCGGAGTGGCAGTTTCCAGAGACAACTTATTGGGATTTCTCTGACGTGACTGTCCTGAGACGATCCGGATTGTGTTTAGTTTGCAGCTTTTGGTAGGAATAGCCAACTTCCCGATCTTCTGTCGAAAGTAGAAAAACTATAAATTTTTATGTCTGTGTTCCCGAACCGTTTTGGCCACTTTGTGTTCTCAGCACAAAGTACACATTCGACAGAGAAACACAGATTCTAATCACCTCTTGACCCAGGATTTAGCAGCCATATTTTCCACAAGCGGCTGCACACACACACACACACAGTTCTTCACGACGGCGGTATTTTCCCAGACGAAGTTAACGTCTGTGACGTAACCTTGGTAGTTGTCACGTTACGGTCAGGGGATGGTCATGTGATCGGCAGTACAAAGGAACCATGTCGGGGATAAGCAAACATTATCCATCGTTGTCAGTGGCTGAATCTATTGTAAACACCGGGCCACAAAACATATCCGTGTCAGTGTTAATGAAGGACAATACCCGGGAGAAACAGTTTGTTGACAGTGTTCTAGATTTTTTTGGTTCCCAGAGCGGGTTGGGTTCCGGTGAGTAATGGCGGGTGATTATGTGCCTAGTTGATTCATCAGCGATGACGTAATAGGTGGGGATGTTGGCTTCCCTCGTCGGCCCGTTATACAGTCATTCCGGAGACGCGTGTTGTCCAGGGATAGGGAGTGGATCCGGTTTAGGTTATTGGGTGACCCAGCAGCGTCTCCTTCTCTTGTGTCGTAATGGACGGCTAAAGGGAAGACGCCCCACTGAATGACCTTTTGTGCCGATGTACACGTTCCAGGGACAGACGGGATACGGGTATTCTACAGACAGCTCCCTCTAGGGCGGGAAGAGGAAGGGGGGGGGAAGAAGGAGGGGGTTGCCATCACCAAAACCTTTGGCATCTTAGTCATTGATACGGCTAGATGTATACTGATACTAATAATGTGTGTGTGCCATCTTCTGGTGACTAGCATGGATTGTTTCACCGGTAGAACAATGACCTATTGCTCGTCTGTCATTTGTCTGTCTGTCTGTCTGTCTGTCTGTCTGTCTGTCTGTCTGTCTGTCTGTCTGTATCATCCTATTGTTATATAATCGGCCTTCAGATGATTAACATTGATATGCTTTGAGGTTGGAGATGTCGGGGTTGTTATCGTAAAACAATCAGTGACGCCAGATATCTTTGTTAAGTGTCTTTTTGTCTTATTCCAACTGATGTCTGGTTAAATCTGACTGTCCTTTTAATAAGTAGGTATCAGCTTAAAGTTGGTCAGATGTAAACTAAACCCTGTGTAGATCAAACTGTTTAGCCTTGACACCACTAGTCGGAGATTCTGTTGGCCTTCAAGAGACATCTCATGTATCATCTTTTATCATATTTTTAGACTTTCTAATCTATCACTGCTGTGGGTTTTAGAATGTTATTATTTTTTTGATATATGAAGTCTTACATTGAGGAGCATTTGGTAGTTGATGATGATGATGATGATGATGATGATGATGATTGATGTTTGACAGCCACTTTTGTGCAGATGGTAGGCTAAAAGGAGCCGAGTGACCTCCAACGGTAATGAAGCGAAGTCAAAGATGAAACAGCCTTCCGATATGCCCACGCCGAGATTCGAACTCAGGTGGTACTAATCTGTGGTCCGACGCGCTACCAACTAGGCCACAGAGGCGCCCCCATTTGATAGCTATTGTTGTTATACGGTTGCTGTTGTTGTTATCTGTTCCTTTGCACAAAGTCAGTAGATCTGCTGGCTTGATGTTATCTGTACTGTAGAGTAGTAAAGACGTATTTATTTTTAAAATATCCTTCCCCTCTGAGTTTTGATCAGATTTTCATCAGTCCGAGCTCTAGTGTTATTTGTCTCTCTCTTCTAGTTATTATTATTGTGTGAAGATGTAGATAAGATTAATGTGGGCCTTATGTTCGTCTGTGTTCCACCGCTTACCTGATCAAGGTCATTAGGTACTAGACGTTTAGAGTTATTTAGAAGCTGGGTTTTTTACGGTGTAAGATAACATTCTTTCAACTTGTGTCGCTTAGTCCAAGCCATTGTTTTGGATACGTTTGTAAAATGTAGCATAATTATTCAAAGCATTGACTAGCCCCCAGCGTCTGCCTCTTTGATTGGTCAATCGTCGATCAAGACTTGCTTCTGGTTGGTCAGGTCGTGGAGAATTTACCAATCAGCGCGAAACTGGAGCAGCATTTAAACAACTTGATACTACAAACTAAGTTTACATACACTTGATTACATATATGTGATTGTAAGCGGTTTCTGTGTGCTTTAAACTGATTAACAATTGTTACATAAAACAGCTAGTTAATTAATGTAGCTAATTTAGATATAATGTTTATAGGTTTTTTATAAATTTCTTCCAGTAGTTTTTTCTCTCTCATATTTTACGTGCTGTGCTGTCTTAGGTTGGTTTGATTGATTCATCTGTTTGATATAATGCTATATCTTACTGTCATAGTGAGCTATTGATAAACATTATATATTGAAGATTTCTGATACCACAGACTGACAGAGATATGATTAATGTTACACTTTTGACAGAGATCTGGTCGAGGTAGATGAATATCAGATGATTATCATTAATCTTGTTGTGTGTGTGTGTGTGTGTGTGTGTGTGTGTGTGTGTGTGTGTGCTTATATGTGTGTGCTTATATGTGTTCGTCGTGTATATTAGCTTAATATGAAATACACATATCTTGATATAACCTTTTTTAGCATTACATTATTGTTTCTCATGACTTTGTAAAAGAAGATTGTTGTGAAAACAGGAGGCAAAATGAATCAGTCAGTCAGTCAGTCAGTCAGCCAGCCAGTATATGAATTGAGCCATGCACTTACCCACTAACTGATGCAGTGGTTAGAATATTGTGCCTCAAATGTCTAGATTGTGGGCTCGAATCCGGCTAATGTGACCACCGGTGAGACTGAACAACTCAACTCAACACTTACCCACTCATTCACTCACTCTCAGTCTGTAATCATAATGATAAAAATATATATTTAATAAAGCGCCCTTACTAGCAGGAGCCATTCAAAGGCGCTGTAAAAATAATATGTAATATAATAATACCCCAAATAATATGTCTGTAAAAACGTATATATATATATATATATATAGAGAGAGAGAGAGAGAGAGAGAGAGATTTAAAAGATAATTATTATTTATCTGTGAAAGCAACCTAACCAACAGGTGTGTTTGTACCAGGCGAATGAGAATCTGTAATGGATAACTTGGGGATGGAATGTAAACCGGAAATGGGTTGGCGGGGGGGGGGGGTGATTGGTCCATTGTTTAGAAAATCCCGTCTAAAACGGAACTGGAGATGTGAGTTCTGTCAAAACTCTCGAGACCACGTGACATGTGGCTAGAATTAAATGTAATACGATTCCGCGAATAATAATAATAATGTTTGACGTCAGATGTAAACAAGCAGTTACCAAACTTCTAATGGTACTGGTGTTAAGCTGCCTTCAGGCCAGACAGCTGTGTTAACTATTATCAAAATGTTCTCGGTGCAAATCTTAGACATTGAATTGTTAGGAAAAATAAATAAACTGTAGGAACTGTAGGAATTAAACAACCAGATTTTGCTGTGTCTTGGGGAGTGTCTGTGTGTGTGTCTGTGTGTGTGTGTGTGTGTGTGTGTGTGTGTGTGTGTGGATCTTGTGTGTGTGGAGGGGGGGGGTGCAGGTTTGTCTATCCTCGAAGTTGAATTGTTTACATTTTACTAAAAGCCCTTTCATGGGGAAGGAGGGGGGAATTTTTTTTATTTGTAAAACTTTTACAGAAAAAAAGATTGATCGATTCGTATTTAGACAAACCAGACGTCCTCCCGATTTTTTTTTTAAATTTCGTTTTTAGATTTGTGAACTTTCATCTACAATGGTTTGGTACGAGCCTTAATAAATGTTGTGTGTGCCTGCATTTCCCTTGGAAGAAAAAAGGGGGTATTTTGTGTTCAGCGAGAGTTGACTGAGTTCAGTTGAGAATTTGAGGGTATAATGAGACATGTTGTCTGGGTGCGGTGGGTGAGGTGGATAGAGTAACACATTTATCTCTACACTGGCACACATAACTTATAGTGCATTGACAAATAGCTGATCATAAAATATGACAGATGTCAAAACGTGACACCATAATTTAATCCACTACTTCATATGTCATTACCGTGACATATCTCTCTGTACAGTGACATATCTCTTATTACAGTGACATATCTCTCATTACAGTGACTCCTATCTCAGTATGGTGACACGTCTAAGTTGAGTACTGCAAGTGTGCTGTGCTGATATATGTGACACATGTCAGTGACAGATACATCGGTACATGATTAAATAACCAGTTTTGTCACCAGTTGGTCTGTACACTAATGACAACACATATGGAGCTATATTGTACAACTTGTGGGCTTATTAATATGTGTAGTTCATAAGAACAGTATAGAATTTGTAGTAGTAAGTATATTGTAACCTGGTTACAGCATTTGTAACTAGTAAGTGGAGTGAAGGGCGTCCTGTAGGATGTGAACCTACCGTGTTGTACTGTTGCTGTAGGATTTGTGTAAATCATAGGTTTTCTAACAACAGTATTGGTTGTCATAGAACCTATCAGAGCCTATCATTGATTATCAGAACTTATCGGAGCCTATCAGGGCCTTAGATATTTCACAGTTTAGTGTTATTGGTACCATCCAATCAACACACAGAGCTTGAGTAGATTGGGATGAGTCAATCTGTTAGCTGACTGTGGAGGGAGGGGGGAAGTTGGGTGAATTTCCCTCGTGGTCAGCAAGTACTGTAAATCTACCAAATCTTGGGGGTTCGGGGGGGGGGTCTCAACGTGTCATGCCCATAGCAGCTTCCCATTGTCTGTATGTGTCAGTTTGTGAGCGTTGAAAGGGTCACTCGGTGCACATAGATGCTGACCGGATTCCAGGATTGCACATTGTCCCAGCAATACTGATAAATGGATAAACAGCAATGGATAAATAAATAATAACCACACACACACACACACACACACACACACACACACACACACACACATATATATATATATATAATATATATATATATACATACACACACGACATAAATAGACATTATATGCGACCCCGTGCTCTTAAATAACTGTAAAATGCTCTAAGAGCTCTCAAGTACAGGTTTTCACTTCTAGCTGTCCAGTGTTTACATCAAGTCCATTGGAAAACGTATATATTTTTAATATTTCCATTGCTGACGTAGCCCAAGTCCCGCACATCAACTTTACTGGAAGTCTACTGCACTCAGTAAACTCTAAATACACGCGATGGCGGTCGAGTAAATTGCAAGAGTATGCCAATTTGAATCCACTGACTCGCTGCTGATCATACGTGTACTCTCTGGATTATTCAGCAGTGACTCAGTACCTGTTTGGGCATAATGGATTATTGGGGATTATAGCCATATAATTGGCAGCTTAGGCTATTAGTACAGGTTTACTAAGTACAGTCAAAGCGTATAAAATCCTTAGATTTGCACTGCTATATTTGGACCGTCGTTATAATAGTTATGGTTTCTAATAACGTCTATCTGTCTCCATTGCCCCATCTTCGTGTCATCAGTAAGTCATTTATCATTATGTCACTGGTTTGTTATCTGTGTCTAGCTCTGACTGTAACCATATCAACATATCGTTGTTATAGCCATAAGCTTACATCAATCTATATTGGTATAACTGTAATTAAATTATGCAATCAATAAGGACTGAGTTTGAAAATATTATGTCTTTATCTGATATTGTGTAATGTATGTATGTATATATATATATATATGGTCATTGATTCAGGAATTCTTATATATATATATATATATATATATATATATATAAGAATTCGTGTATTAATGACTACACATATTATTAATTTCATAATATTTAAAATTTATGGTAATGAGGTATTACTTATTAGTCTTTGACGTTTTGACAATATTATTTTTATTGGTGTTAAGTCTATATAATATTTTTTTTTTATTCTGTCGTTTTCGTGCTGGTAGGATGTCATTATAAACCGGGTTTCTGACGTTTTCTTTTCAATATTCCGTCTAAATTGATCGTTAAATAATTTATTACCATTCACTAACATAATATATACGTCACTGGTTCAATAAAGAGATGGAAGAGTACTCGTTGATCCGTGCCATTCTAACATCAGCTGTTGGTGTACGAAGACCACAGTGAAACCAGACTTTGATATGATCTCGTCAGTGGCAGTTTTGTCTCACAGCCTCATAGCTCAGCCTCAGCCACACACACACACACACACACACACACACACACACACACACACACACACACGCCTTCCTACTGTCCTGTGGCGTCAGTATTGATGATGTCAATTATTGACATCCTCTGATCAAACAGCTCCTCCTCCTTTGGCTGCCTGTGGGCCGTTTATTCACGTCATAATGAGATTGTTTTCACGGTTTTGAGATGTCGGGTGTCTGGGGGGGGGGGGGTTCGTTGTCCCGACGGTTACCGACGCTGACGCCGACGACGACAAGAATCCTTTAAGGAATCCTAATCCGGCGTCAACTGTTTGGCGTTTCGGCGTGTAGTGGAGACGGTGATGGGGGGGGTGGAGGAGGTAAGGGTGGTAGTGGAACCATCGCTGGGGGCTATGGATCATCCCGGGGACTGTGTGTGGTAATATAACATTATGGCTGACTGGCTATTGTGTTCCGGTAGAAACTGCTGCCAGTTCGCTCTCTCTCTATCTCTGTGTGTGTGTGGGGGGGGGGGGTATGCACCAAGCCATAGTTAATTGAAAGAAACAGTAATTAAACACTATCTATGGAGTATTGATCTGATATTGTTTAGGCGCCGTTTCGCTGTGTTTCGGGAAGGATTAAGGGTGGGATGTTTCTATACGTGTGCGGGTAGGTGTGTGGGGGGTTGCTTCCCTGCTTCAGTCGGGGGGTGTCAAAATAAATGTTACTATATCTAGAAACCCTTTGCCAAGAAAATAGGACAAAATTTAGAGTCGTGGATTTAAGTGTGTAGCGGGCAGGAAAGGAATGAGAGCAAAGGGTGGGGGATAATATATGCTTCTTCCCTGCTCACCATCCATGAAATGGGGGGGGGGGTATCCTGCCCATCCATTCAGGATTTATGATCATGATAAAATGTTAGGTGGGTTAGTGTTAGGAATGTGTCCTGGTTTTGAGCACTGTTAGAAGAAAAGTATCGGGAGTCCACAAAGAAAGTGAAACCTAGAGCTGTATTATTGTAGCATTTGTTTGATGTGACACTCCATAAAGATACCTCAATACCCAGAGGGGTATCCATCATAGGACCAGACTTGAGCTGGTCTACCGCCTTCTCAATCTGTTTTGTAGATTGAGGATGTCGGTGATGGATGAGGCATGGGGTTTTTGTTCGCTAACTGAACGGCACGCTGTCGGCTGAGCTAACATGTCACCATGCTTTAAGGTTTGGTTGAGCTAATTAATAGACTCCCAATTGATGTTTACATACTCCCGTCAGGGAATATGTGAAGATTCCTGGGTCTATGTTTACATATTGTGGACTCCCAATTACTGTTTACTCACTGATGATTGACGTTTTACGGCCACTTTTGTGCACATGGTAGGCTAAATGGGCCGAGCGACCTCCAAAGGTAATGAAACGAAGTGAAAAATGAAACACCCTTCAGATATACCCACGCCGAGATTCGAACACGAGTGGTAGTGATCTGTGGTCGAAAACGCTACCGCTAGACCACGGAGGCGTCCCTGTTTACTGACTGACATTCAGTATTGGTTACTCACCTGTTTAATGTCTATACTGTGAGGGCTCACTGTTAATGTTTACATACTGAGGACCTTTATATCTTGACTTTCATGTACTTTTTATATAGAACGGAGTATTGAACTGAAACCGTTTTGTTTACGTACCGTTGTTTACGGCTGAGTAAATGGGGGAGTATGGTAATGCAACTTGAACCTGGAACCTTGAAAAAATGTGCCTACCGATTATTTCACCACGGCTTCAGAAAATAATAAACATGATCTAATTATTGAGAGATTAATTCTGATAAAACGAATACAGCATTCTCCATCAACGTGAAGATGGTGAATGTTAAAATAATACAGCTTTATTTATTATATTTACCAAACAAACTTAGACCCTTATTATTATTATTATTATTAAGAAAGCCACAGAAAATTATTATGTAATTGATAATATATTAAAACGATGATGATGATATACTCAGTTAAGTACTACTTCATAACAAATGTCCATAAGAATTAGTTATCTGATGGAATCTGAATCTGACGATAGTTTTGTTTAATGTCCTTTACTGCAGAATTGATAAATTGATAGTTGAGAGGCTAAAGACTTCTACACCGACAATATCAGTCGTGTTTAAGTCTTAACTTGACTGATGTCATATCACCAAACTGAAATTTTAGGAATGGTCGTATTACTTAATCAACGCTGACACCTGGCTGACACTCAGCTGCTCCACTGGGTTTCGGACTCCTTGTTGCACGAATCGGGTCATGTCTCCGGTATAAGCTGTCGTAAATAATGCCGATAATCCACGACCAGCGAACGTCATGATCAAAGACTGGTGAGTTATGTTCCGATCCAGGACAAGCCGACAGAGTCCGTATCATCGTATGAGGAATGTCTACAGTCATCGGCCACAAATCGGCGTTTGTTCATTCCGATCATGGCCGCATCTAAATCAGCGGCTCAGCGCCGGCAGCTTATGGGCTGATGTTCATCCCCTCACGCAGACGATAACGACTTTCATTTGATTAACGCTTCGACATTTTTCCATCCGAATTCGTGGCCATTGATTGATAATTGATCCGAGAAAGATTGTCACCCATGGCGTGTTTACTTCAATATTGTAGACAGGGTTTTTCTTTCTGATCGACCTTCATGCGCCGTGGGCTAGATTTTCCAGTAATGTACCGCTCTTTGTTCGGGATGCGTCCTATCCAAGTTATTGTCGCGTCGCTTCTGTCCATGTCAGTCTGGTGTTACCAATAGCACATGAGGTATAGGAGATGATGAGAGGTGGTGGGGTCGTGCTAAATCAGCATCAGACATGTCATGTCATTATCAACCCCGTAGAATCAGGATCATTGCCGTAATCCAATCCGGAACAAGAATGAGGCAGTGAGTTCACGGGTGAAAATTTTGTTTAAGCTTTGGTGCTGCACTCACCTGGAACTTGGGGCCTAGGTGCTACTCCTTCTGGAGGTTATTATATGATCAGACTGAAGCCTTTTTCCGAAGCATGAAACATCCCACAGAGATGGGCATCACTTGGATTAAATGCAGAGACCTGGGTATCTGCAGTCAGGTGTCCGCAGACGATAACACAACTTGAGGGTCCAGTTAATTTAATGTTAGTGTATCTGTATATTATCTCGTACACGAGCTTATTTCCATACAGAACGATCCATATTCTAGTGCGTTTATCTCTCGGCTAGTGTTTACTTTTCGTATATCACATCAACACGAAGCTAGTACAGCCTTCTTGTGGCCTGGCAAGTTTGAGATACTCATTAATATAATCTTTGTTCGACAGTGGTCGGTAATTGATCCGACCATCCCATGTTTCCTGCCAAATTCTGCTGCGCTCACTTTTATTGGTTTTCGCTGATAGCTTCCGGTGTGACTAGCTCAGCGTTGATCACGGTGTCGAGTCTCTCCGGGTCCCTTCCGCCCCCCCCCCCTCTATATATATATATATATATATAAGTAGACGTTTTCGTGGTGACCTTTCAGGTTGAGGTCATCTGTTCAAGTGTCCATGATATTGTTAGGACCTGATCGTCCTCCTTTATCAGTCTACTTCTGATTCAGTCCTCTCCTGCTCATCTATAAATTGGGACAGATGTGGAATATACAATTGTCAGATGTGGAATATACAATTGTCAGATGTGGATTATACAATTGTCACATCTGAGATGCTGCCCTAACACAGGCATTTGTTATGTGATTAATGTTTTGTTTATGTTGTGGTCGGTGAACGTGACATGTAGGTGTTATGTGATGAGGAAAGTTCTTAGAATATCAAGCGATAAATAAACGTATTATCAACAACAACAACATAGCTTATTGAAACATGGTTGTAGAAAATTTGCCTTCTAGTAACGTGGTCATGAGGGTCGGTCATGAATACATAAGGTTTTTATATATTTATTATTAGACTATAGCGTATTGTATCTATCAGTAAGTGGTCTGTCTAGCCGACTGCTCCAGGCCTCTAGACATTTAATAGATCAATATATTGGTCAATAATCTCAGGAGAACAGTCAAATGTCTATAATTAGTGGATCTGTTTGTCCAGTGACGCTGGATACTTAGTGTTTGTCTTAATGGGTCGTGCACTGGCACGTCCAGGACATTAATCCGGATTGCTCATGATGTGTGTGTGTGTGTGCGCGCGCGCACGTGTGTGTGTGTGTGTGTGTGTGTGTGTGTGTGTGATTTATTTATTCATTACTATTTTCTGGTGTGTTAGTGCGTCTGTAAAAGGGTGAACTTTGGAACAGGTGACCGGTTTAACCTTTAACCTCTGGCTTTGCTGCGAAATGATCATTAAATGCATTTGGCCAGGCCGCTGACGAGATGAAATGAAGGGTTCATCAAGTACATACGTCTGAGAAAATTATCCCCGTGGAAACCTATTCCATTAAACTTGCTGCACTGAAACTGACATCAACAAATATATGTTATACGAGTATTGGTGATGGATGGATGGTGGTAAACATAGATGTGGAGAGAAAATGATTTCATAATTAATGAAATTAGTTTGTTTATTAATTTAGTAATTGAATTATTAATTTGCATGACACATTGACATGTGTCAATAGGATGTTGATAATTATCGGTCAGAAACATAATTTCCTGTCAGGGTTGTAGAGCTTTATTTCTTTTGCTATTGTAACATGATCTGACCATGCGTGCGCGCGCACGTGTGTGTATGCGTGGGTGTGGGTGTCACATAACCCCTGATACAGCTACGCTTAGCGTTTTATCATTAATGTTATGACATATTTGTTCATTTTAATTTCTTATTCTGAACTACATCATAACAACACGGTTAGACACTGCCAGTATGTAACAACCCCCATACACATACACACCCCTACGTGATGCTCCAGTAATTTACATATATTATCAGTTTCCCTCATCGTGACACCTGAGTGATTGATGATAAAATTTTAAAAATGTTTTTATTTCACTATAGGTGCTACTAAAGAGATCGGCAGCTCGTTGACGAGGCTCTGTATCAGACACAGAAGTATTGAAAAGAAACTCAGAGACTTCACAAGGTATTTATCCTGTGTGTGTGTGTGTGTGTGTGTGTGTGTGTGTGGTAACAGCTGGAATCATTGTGGATATTCATCTTATTGGGTGTTTTTGGGGGGAGAATAATGTCAGTAAAAATACTCAGAACGGACATGAGTGTGCACGTGCAGAGCAGTCTGCTCATACTTCGTATCGTAACACTACACAATTTATTATTTGAGTACAGTTTCCCTCGAGCTATTTACCACTGAGTGGAATTCATTCAGTAAGAGCTATATTCAGAATTCTATATCCAGCGGGCGCAGTGTCCAGAAGGGACGTTTTACTTTTGACACTTATTTAAATGATTGTGAAGAAAGTAAATTGGATATTTATTATGTATCTTTCTTGGCCTTCGAGTCTTATTGAGATTTTGTTCATATCTGAAGTAAAGGTTTGGGGTTTTGTGGATGGAGGTTTTGACTAAGCCTGGCCGCAAGATATCCATCAGTGAACTTAACACGGTCCCTGTCTGTTATAGTGCTATACTGGAAGTGATGGTGCTGCCTCTACAGGAGAAGAAAGAAGAATGGAAAAGCCGCGTCTTACAGCTGGACAAAGAACATGCCAAAGGTAAATCATAACACATCTTTCTTTCTGTCAGTCTGTAATCCCCCCCCCCACCCCCCGCCCCACCCCCATTTGTCACTTTAAGTTGGGTAAGTGTTAATCTATCAATCCATTATTAAAATCTGATCGTCATCAATTTTCTGTTTCTATTTAAGCTGTGTGCTAGAGATAATTATTATAGATGATACTTGATTGTTTTTCTGGTTTAATTTCAACGAGAACTAGTTTGACGTAAGGTCAGATATGGTTGGGATCTTTTGGGAATGAAAATGTTCGAGAAATCGTTATCGTCATACACTTATGATATCTGCTCCAGAGTTGTTTTGATTTGATTATGCTGTCTAATTGTCTGTCATAATCCGTCTGTGGTAGTTTGTAACGATCCACGTGTACTGGTCTTTCATAATCCATGTGTCACGATCCATACCTCCTGGTCTGTCATAAACCATGTCTGCTGGTCTGTCATGACCTATGTCTGCTGGTCTATCATGATCTTTATGTCTGCTGGTCTATCATGATCTATGTCTGCTGGTCTATCATGATCTATGTCGGGCTGGTCTATCATGATCTATGTCTGCTGGTCTATCATGATCTATGTCTGCTGGTCTTTTTTTCCCAAAAAATTCCCCATCTTTTTGCTGGTCTATCATAATTTCTTTTAAATTTTTGTTTTTTAAAGTCGGGCCCCGTAAACTGATATATTATGTCTACTGATTGTGTTATAATCCACCATTCTTATCCTGTCATGATCCATCCCTCCTCAACTAATCCCGATGACTTGGATCCAGTTTTGATAATTCGATGTACGATGAACCGTTAGCGGTGGATGTCCGTTCGTCACAAGCTTACACCTATCGTCGTTAGTCAGTCAGCGGGAATCAGTCGCCTGAGAACTGCTATTCGGTTATAGTGTAATTCTAGCAATAGCCAATCAGTTATGAGCCAAGCCTGGTGGACGTTGGTCATCTGAAAGCCAATTATCAGTAGTCCAATTGAACCTTCATCTCACGGCGAGTTTTCAGCCAATTGTGTCCCAATCCCGATGAAACTATCTACTAGTTAAGAGTCAGTCTACTCTCAGTTGGCTGTGATTCAGTTTCGATGAGTCGCCATCCAATTTTGAGCTAGTTTCCCTGTTGAGACGATGGCGGGTGTTTCCATTGCCTCACTGGTAGCGCGGTTGGCCACAGATTCGCAGCATCTGGGTTCAAACCTCGACTGGGCGATGTCAGAAGGGTGTCTCATCTTGCAACGTGGTGAGCCGGTGGCTCGTCGGTGAACCAGCCGCGATGAGATGTCAGCTTTTGTGCGTTGTGCGTCGAAACAATTATAAAGTTGGATGACTTTGATGATGATGATGATTGTGATAATAATAATGATGATGATTGTCTGAAAAGGTTAATCGAAGTTGAACCGAGGCGCTTTTTATCCGGAGTTAAGTTACGAGAAAAGCCAACGAGAGCCACGGGGATGTAGTTAAAATGTTTTGTTTCTTTATTCATCAAAATTTTAACCAATGACAGGCCGAACATCTGTAGGTACTTAAAGGGGCACATCGTGAACGCCGCGGAGTGGCAATACTTAACCACACAACCGAGGTGTGATGTGGCGGGGCCACTGTCGGTGTTGTAGTAGACCGGACAGATGTTGTCAGCGTCGCTATGATTTATCATCCGTTGTCATGGCAACAGCTAAATCACTCCTTCATTGTTTTAAAGCGTTATTCAATATGGCGGTCGGGTCGGTGCTTACGGTTAACCGATGATGTAATGCATCATTTACCGGTCGGAGGGGGTAACGAAACGCTTCAGTCACATTACGGGCCAAAACTTTGTTATGGTTCGTAATCGCCGTATTGGGCACCCATAGCACATCGTAGAATGTACGGAGGCCTGATAACGAAGCGTTCGTACAAAAAGTGTCTCGTCCGCGTTTTGGCGAGGTGCAAATTTCATCGACTTGATGGAGGAAACGAAATGGTCAGAACCCAAGGCGCATACATTAAATCATAAAAAGAGCGTTTCTCTATTGTCTGCGAACAGATAATGACAAACGCCAACTGACATGTCAGAAATTATTAATGGTTTGTACACGTGTTAAATATCTCGGCCATTACTGAAGGTTTTTGTTATTAATGGTGCTAGCCTACGGGTTGGATGTTTACTCGGGTAACTTTGGCGACATCGTCTTGGCACACTAGTGACACCTGGCGGGGGTTGGAGGCGGCAACCCTGACCAGATGCCCCGTTTCAGCCTGATTTAATCCAAATTGGTAGCGTCTTAGGTTACTTGGGTCGTATGTAGGCAGTAATAAGAAGCCCCTGAACGCGTGTTTATAACATTTTATAAACATTATTTCGAACGCTGTGTTAATTGGTTGTCTTTGGTAACTAATGGGGGGCTGCTGAAATGCGATGAGATTTAGTTCAACCCGAACTGGATGTTCAGTGATAGGTTCCTATTATGTTATATAAACACTGTTCTTAGTGTGTGGTTTACTTGATGTCTTGGATAGAGTTCAGATATACAGGATAGGTTTTATAAGATGCAATGCCAGCATTATATTGTGACAGTTGTTGAAGAGGAACAAATAGAAGCGTAGATCCTTCTCTCTCGCTCTCTCTCTCTCTCTCTCTCTGGATGTGTGTGTGAGCGCGCGCTCGCTCGCTCACCTGTATGTGTATGTATGTACATAAATGAGGAGTAATATGTCAGATGTTAGAGTGGTTATATAGACCATTGATACGGTTATGTAATACAATAATCGTACTCTGTTACACCAGTCAGTTGGGGGCGCCTCCGTGATCACTAGCACCTGAGTTCGAATCTCAGCTTGAGCATATCTGAAGGGTGTTTCATCTTTGAGTACGCCTCATTACCTTTGGAGGTCGCTCGGCCCATTTAGCCTACCACGTGTACAAAAGTGGCCGTAAATCATCAATCAATCAATCAATCTGTTACAGCAGTCGTTAAATGAATAGTACATTTGTTGTACATTACAGCTATACAGCAGTTGTACAATTGTTGTACATTATGTTATTATAGCTAAGACAACAGTTGTACCTGCTGTTGTACCTTGTAGCACCTAGATGACAGTTGTACACCAGTTTCTGGCAATAAACTATCTCTCTCTCTCTCAGTCAGTGTGGCACCAATAGACATTTAATTTACATGTTTGGTTTAAATTACACCAGGCTGTGAAGTCTGCTCATTACCAGCCAAATCTAGTCTTTGGTCTGATAAAGTGAGCTAATATTTTATCAAGTGTCTGGATTGCAATGACCTCTTTAGCTGAACACTAGCGGCCGGTGTCATGAGATAATATTTAATTTAAAAAAATTGCCAAAACGTGTTTTTGATTAATGTGCAGTAGACGTTTTATAGTACTGATACAATGATAAACATTATCATTTCTACCGTACCCCCATATCGGACGTTAATGTATTTCTCTCGCTCTTTTTTAAAAGAAAATAAACCAAAAAAAATCTAAGTAAAACACCAAGAAAATATGAGTAAGTGAAGACTCGCTCATTTTGTGACAGACTTTGCCCATTAAACAAATGGAGATATTTTCTTTTCATTGAAGTTGCTAAGCTACAGTGTTTGTTTAAGCTTATAACCTTGTTATCTTTTGACATCTTTACACATCAATTTAAAAAAACAGTTTATTAAAAACCCACTGTTTATGTAACTTTGTCTTATTGAAAATGTACAGTATAATAAGGTCAACTGGGGACAAGTGACCTTAGTTAAGAAATCACATTTCATGAAAAAACCAATAAAATGGTGGTTTTATTTCAAAATTTTACTAATAACTTAAAAACTTTGAAAAATAATAACCAGAATATTTCTTTGATCTCTGATCAGGATCTGATTGGAATCTGATCACAAAATATCAGCTCATCCAATCAGGCATTAAAGCTAATACAAAGTATTTGTGTCTCCACTGTAGTTTTTATTGTTATTGTGCAGTTTGTGCATTAGCTCCAACTTTGTGAAGATGTTTGTTTGTTTGTTTGTCATAATCTTTAACTGGATTTCTTATTTCCTTATATTGGAGTTTCCTCCCCAGAGAGAATGGCTGTAAGAGTGCTTTATGTAATTGACATGTTGTTGTTGTTGCTGTTCTGCTGCTGCTGCTGTAATCCCTCCAGTTCTTCCCAATTGCACTTTGCGAAAACTGTCATCCGCTTCAGAATTTACTCACATCTAAAGAGCACCTCTGGTGATAGCACTGATCTCTGAAGACAGGTTTTATGCTGTGTGTTGAATTTGATTTTATAAAAAAAGACGTGTAGATTAACTGGGATTATGTTTTTTTAAAACAGACAAGTAACATGTGACTGGATAGTTCTTGTTAGTTGTGAGAACAGTTTACATTCACGATGGATGTTGTTTGACCAGTCATGTTGTTGTTGCTGTTGTTGTACATGTACAGGTAGACAATGTTCATTAACTGTGTTTATCTCATTTTACAGAACAAAAGAAAGCTCGATCTGAGATCAAGAGGACTTCATCAGATACTGTGAGGCTTCAAAAGAAACTGAAGAAAGGTCAGTGTGTGTATGTGTGTGTGTGTGTGTGTGTGTGTGTGTGCTTGCATGCATGCGTGTGTGTGGTCAGCTGGTTCAGACGGCCCCCCTCTCCATCTTACAGTGTGTCTTCATACTTTGTCCTATTCATTTATAGCCCAATACCATTAGATAAAATAATCAGCCCCATGGGGAGTATACTGGTATCAATAAGCACATAATCCACAACAATTGGTAATCATCCAACCAGACATGTTCTATTGATCTAAGTAATGTGTAGTATTACCTGTTATATTGCCAGTAGCTGGTCCTCAAACTGATGTTGTTGTTTACCAATAGACACTTGTATCACCTACATAGGGCTTAGACAAGCTCCCACGTGATACAACACTCACACACACACACTCACACACAGATGCAGGTAGAGAGAGTCTTTCAGTCTTTTTTTTATAATGTGTCCATTATATGAGTGTTGATGATGCCCTGGTTTACAAAGCATCCATATCAGTGTCCATAGCCACAGTCCTGGGTATTATTATAATAATTTTTTTATTACAGTATTTATGGGGTATATTTATTTGCCTTAAAACCTGTTCGCCAGACAAATCTGTTCATGATGTGAATAGGACACTTCAGTGGTCCACCACTTTGATGTAAGCAATACAGCTATAGGTTCAAATTGACCCAAGGTGACTGCTTTTGAGAGATATTTCACCTGCAAGATTCCCGTCGACCATGTGTCCATGATGTGACCAGCACCAAGTCTAAACGAGCCACTCACTCATTCCAAGGTGTGAATTTTGTGCCTGTGTAATCCATCATCATCGTCAGCTTCCTGGGGAGTATGCTATCTGCAAACGCTTAATCCTGCCAGTAGTCCCTCACAATGCAGCCACTGACTTCAATGAGACTGAGTGAATTGTGAGACACGTTAATATCCTGTAGCTGGTGGAAGGATTCAAACCTAGTTTCCTGGTTGTTTGTAGTTCAGCACTTCACTACTGATCTATCACTGCCATTTTTTATCATCGGGTTGAAGGCCAGAACTATGTGTTATGATATTATTGTTTGTCTGTATAATTACAATATTCCCCAATGATTTCAGTGACATGTTTATCAAAATAGTCATGATATGATGACTTTTGATAGTTTATTCCCTTTGACTTTTTTATTATCATTGAGTGTCTCATGTCCTCTCTCTCTCTCTCTCTCTCTCTCTCTTCTCTCTGTGTGTGTGTGTGTGTGTCTCTCTCTCTCTCTCTCTCTCTCTCTGTGTGTGTGTGTGTGTGTGTGTGTCTGTCTGTTCTCTCTCTCTCTCTCTCTCTCTCTGTGTGTGTGTGTGTGTGTGTCTTTGATGTCAGTTTCCATTGCTTCTGTTCTATGTACTTGTTGATGTCATTCACTAGATGTCACTCTGGTCTGTCAACATTGATGGTGTGATGTGTTTAATAATCACCACTAGGTGACCAAGTGTGATATTGATCTGTTGTCAACCAGTCATAGTATATTTTGCACAAATTTCTTGAGATTTTCTGTAGTCTGCTGACTAGAATTTTTATTAATCTCCAGTAATGTTCTGTTGAATGTGGACTGTGAATTTGTTTTTTTTTATGAAATGTTTTACAAAATATAATTTCTAAGAGTGTTCTGGAGAATAACTGTAATGTTTTATGTTGTACATTTATACTTATATTTTTACTCATGCATGAATTGTCTGTCATTGAAGATTGTTGGTCATTGTATATGCATTGTTTATTGTCTAGAGAGATAGTCAGCTGTTTAACATTGTTCCTCCTATTTAGAATCCACTTTTGTTTCTCAAGGCAGGAATGTGGATTAATTTTTTAAGGCTTTTCTTCGTGACAGTCTGATATGGTTAAATGGATGAGATTGTGCTGTACCTGTTATGTTATTGTCATGTTGTCTGTTATAGACACTATGTAGCTGTTTATTAGTGTCTGTGCTCTGCGTGTTATAATGTTATAATCTGCTGTAAACGATTACAGATTTTTGTATTCCGTCGTTTCGACCATTGATGTTTACAGTTTTTAGAATGAGCCAGGTCAACTATATGCGATGACAGTTCTTACAATGTGCGTATCACGTCGGCTCACAATTATCACATTCCAGACATTCGGAGTCAGCAAACCTGAAGTAATCAACGCAATTACATTCCAAAAAAGTTTAACAATTACAAGAGGATAACGGAGGTCGTGTTAGGACTGTAGCTAGTCAGAAAGTTTTTTCTTCTTCTGAAACTGAGGCCAGAAAATTTGTGGGTTTAAATATTTTTTGGGCAGATATACATAATTCTTTTTCTCCATTTTGGTGTGTGTTTAGGATGATACCAGCCATAAAATGACCATCCAGGCCCTTGATAGCCCATCTTCTTTTCTGGATCTGGGCTTTCCCTTATATTATTGATGATGATGATGATGATGATGATACTGCATTATGCTATGCACTGCATTAAAGCCAAAATATGAATAATATAACAAAGTATGTAATATTATATAGCCTGTTAGTGAAATAATAAAACTGACAGAACAGAAAAATAAGATATAAAATTGATGCATATTTTAGAAATAATAGCTCTACACTACTGCCAGTGGTCCTTGTACTCATCCAGTGACCCCTGCATTGAGACCATTTAGCCTTTTTAGTCTTCGAGAGATGAACCTGCGTACGTGTAGTAGTGACCTTAAACGTAATTATTTACCAAGTAATGGTGCGCCACTAGACAATCATCAGTGTGTCACTCAGAAATCTGCTGGTTGTCAAATTGTCGTGAATCAGATTCCGGTGGTTAGGGTACACAGAGTGGGCCATGTTTCTCAGTGTGCTATACTATTGTCGCTAAATGACCTGATGGTTATAGTAAGTGTTGTCTGTCCGGTTTAGTTTATGTTGGTGTTAATGTGACGATTGGCCGATCATTAGATGATGCGATGATGCTGTTATGGTGGGGTTTTTTTTAAAACTGGTAACAGAAGTCTTTAAATCAATCTAATGATGTTGATAATGCTTTTGCTATCAAAGTGTCCACATCCTGTCTTATTGTTGAACGAAATGAACTTGTATCTCCTGTCCGTCCAGACTGTAATTTAGGTTGATATCTCTGATGTGGTATGTTTATATTGTGTATAATGTACCATGTGTGGTTTGTTGTATGTGGCGTGGTAGGTTTTTTGCTACTGTGTGTTCAGGATGATTCTCTTCTCTGACAACTCCATCATGATCTATCTGGCATTATACGTCATGTGATGTTAAAGTTGTGAATGGATTGATTTGTCAAAGTGCTCTCTCGCACACACACACACACACACACGCTTATGCCTTCAGGTTTTAATAGATTGATTAAGTCTACCATTTAATCAGTATTATTATTGATAACTTGACTGGTGTTGACATTTATAGGTGCTTTTTTTATCCTTGACATCTAGAAATAGATATCTAAAAGCTTCATGTATACTTTTATTAACATGTCTGTTCTACTTTAAACTTCACCGTATGGAATCATTTTGGGAACATGTCAAACATATAGCCCAGGTCTTAACAGATACCTAGTTATACATATATCTTACTTGCTGTTGCATAATATTTTAGCTTCACTCGTGTCCTGGTAACACAAACCAGAGCACAGTCTGTATGTTTAGTGTATAACTGTGTGTAACATTTGTTCAGCATCAGTAATGTCTAGATGTTCTATACGTGCACTCCACAAATGATATCCCATTGAGAAACCAGTTTGGAGAAGGGCTTCTGTTGGACTTGGATAAAAGGATATCCCGATTCATATTGAGTAACTTAGAAAAAGGCAACGAAGATATAAAATATTCATTACAATTAACACAAGCGATGAAAGCTTTTAAAAATAGGCACACGTTTATTAGAAATACCAAAAAGTGTCACAGATCCAGACTATATCAGTTACGGTGGTGGTACTACATTAAATGCTCAGGTGTTTGACCTAAATGAATCATCACCATGGCATACGATATTCCATGATGATGATGATGATGATGAATCGTGGTAAATAAATTGCATTTCTTGTCATTATCCATAGGTGTTATGTGAGAGTATGCATGTCACACTGTTTATCAATATCATGTGTGAGATAGATTTATCTCTTCATGCCATCTAAGATTTGCCAGATTAACATAATGCATGCTGAAATAAATCAGTAGACCCATCTTATGCTAAAAACATTGTCATATGCATATCAGAACTTCAGTACGCAGTTTGAGGCAGCTACATGTCTACGATTTCTATGCGATTTGCCAATATAATTATACTTATTATTTATGTATTATATCATTTGTGTTATACCATTAAAATTATTTATGTTATTACTATAAATTATTCTTATTATTCTGTTATGATTACAGGTAAGAGTGATATTCAAGGTCAATTAAACACAGCCCTACAGGACATAACCGACAAGTACTTGCTCCTGGAAGAGACCGAGAAGAACGCCGTCAGACAAGCTTTGATAGAACAAAGGAGCCATTTCTGTCAGTTCCTCTACAACTTCAAGCCAGTTGTAGTACGTTCACATTGCTGTTTGATCGTTTATGTGGCCTCGTCGTGGTCTAATTTATTTGTGATATGGATTTTGTGTGACCTAGCGAGATCTGTCATAATCGCGTCTGTCGTTCTGACAAGCTTGTTTCCTGTTGTACCAATCTCAGAAAATGAAGTTTCTCATTCATTTATTAGCTGAAGGGGCCAAAAGCCAATTGTTTATCCGGTCAGCTTCCGTTAACACTGTTACTTTATATTTATAATCTGATAATCTCACAAAACAGTTTCAGATCTAACAGCCATTTTGGATTAAATATTAGTACAAGAAAGTGGGATGGTTTTTCTCCTTATTTATCAATACAGTTTCCATAATTATTCGTATGTTATGGCTGTTAAGCAAAAGTATCTTTTATGTGAAGCTAATCCCACCGAATGAATCTTTAGACCTAACGTAGCAAAACTGGACTTTATTTGTAATATTATTTGTTAACAATAATGTGCCCTAACAATCAGTTTAAGAATACTAGCTCTGATTTGTCAGATGGAAGACAGTTTTGTTTATTTCCTAAATGTGTGTAAAATGTGACATATGTCAATGTGCTAGGCTATATTGATCAATCAACCCTCAAAGGCAATAACACGAAACTAAAAGTGAAACACGTAGACTGAGTAAGATTTGAACCCAAATCGTAGCGAGTTCCTTCAATAACCTATTCAGTCCCTTTGCTGTTGTTCAGTTAAAGCTTTGACATGATGTTTTGTCCAGTCATCTATCTTCCTGTGTGTACGATAGTACATTTGAAAAGGATTGTGTTTCTAGTCTTGAGTGAATTATTTCTTTTTACTTTTGCCAAAATACAGAATAAGTGCTGAAGCACTTAGTTTGTAAATTTTGTCCTGTTTATTTTAAAGAGTGATTGGTATTTTTAGACATTATAGTATAACAGGAGACAAATCTACTAACCTAATATTACAGCAAAAGTGCACTTTGAACACTCTAAAATGGCAGTTTTTCAACAACTTGCCAAGATTATGATAACTTTATCTGATGCTTTTGTTGATTACTTTAGGGTGTCTTCACAGTATAATTGGTAATGTGGTTGGCCAAAGATTTTTAGCATCTGGGTTCAAAGCATAGCTAAGTTAAATCATAAGGATCTTTCATCTTTTACTTTGTCACATTGCCTCATTACACTTGGAGGTTTCTGGACCCATTTAACCCAACCCGCATGCAAAATCAGCCATAAAACAGCCACGTTTAGGTTGCTAGAAATGTCCCGTCAAAATATCAGATCTTCAACTAATTTTTCTAATATAGTTTCTGGATATAGAAATGTAGAATGGAAGCAACTACTATCTGCACTTGTTATTTCCAGGATGGCGAGATCAATATGATGAGTGAGATGTCTCACATCCAGGAGATCATAGACGCTCTATGTCTGTTGGCTGGTGATCCGCATACATTGCCGCCATCCAGTGAACAAGTGATCAACGACTTAAAAGGGCAATGACATACAACACACCTACAGTTATCAGGTTTGGTTCAGTTTGGAGATTAATTTCAGCAGCCTATCTGAAGTTACTCAAATATTATGAGCTGTGTTAATTCTGTCCTGTAAATTATTGTTATTATTGCCAGTAATATTCACAGATGAATGATCCTGTAAGTTATTGTCATGGAGTCACAGCCAATAAGTAAATTCCTTCAGTTCAGTTGTTGGTTGTGAATAAGAAGTATCTGGTTCAACCAAAACGTTTGTGGGCTTAGGTGACCAACTTATACACAAGAACATGGAGTACTTCATATCTGCCACACGTACATGTAATAATTATTACAGTACAGAGCAAATTAGTGAGTGAGTGAGTGAGTGCTTTTCTTTAGCCTCGGTGCTGCTCACAGTTGGAACAATATACCGAAGTGCAACTCCCCAAGGTAATGAGCCGAGATGATCAAATTTCTCACACACTTAATGGTAACACTAGAATAGTATACCACAATCTGCAGCAGGTCTACGGTATAGTGCCTTACTGATTGCACTGTGGGAGTACCATTATGGTGCAACATATCGTGTTCTTAGCACTGCGTTTCATAGCTGATTGCATTTCAAGAAACACGTTAACACCTTTCAGGTGTGAGTAATAATTTCTGCTATTGCCTTGTGGTTTACTTGCTGTAATCTGACACACCAGATGTGGCGAGTGTACATCTAAGTATGCATCTAGATTCGTGAAACTTCATACTGATTACACTATCCCATTACACTATCCCATCAGTAGCGCAGGCTTTTCATGTCCTGTTCAAACACAGCAAAATGTATATTGCAAGTATTTTGGAATCTGAATACCAAGCTATGATTTTTTGCAGTCCACCCCCTTTGACCATATTTATTTGTTCACAGTTCATTAATTATGGCAGATATGATATCTTACCTCTGTTTGAGATAATCTTTAATGTTTTTGACTTATATATCAGTCCCTATAGATGTTTAAGACAACAGATTTAAAAAATATTTTAATGTGTATTTTTTTTCTGTTTTTATTACAATTAGAGTCCTCCTAGTTCGCCAAGTTCACTCGGCTCTAGGAAGTCCAGTATGTGTAGTATTAACAGTCTTAACAGTAGCTCAAGTGGCTCAACACAGAACCACAGTCCTAGTCACCAGGCTAGACATAGGCCTACTTCACAGGTAATAATTTATCATTCTGTCTGTCTGTCTGACTGACTGACTGAGACACGCACACGTAGACACACACAGATGCACACCGAAACTGACACACATGCACACTAACACCGACTCATACATTGACTGAAACACACACCCACACACTCTGACACATGCATGTACACACACACATAGACACAGTTATTTTATTTGTAATATTATGTTATGTTCCTAGGTCATTTATAAAGCTTGCTAGTTGACAATAAACATTATAAACAGCTTGCTTACTGCTGCCTAAAATAAAATGTTATTTTTATCTTATGTTATGTGAATAATTCTACTGACTGACTACTAATTTTATCTGTGCCTAAGTGTCATTTGATCAATGTGCTGATTATATATATATATATATATATATATATATATATATGATTGTATTATACATAGACTAGTGCCTGTATGTTTTTGTACATATGATATGTACATTCTGTTTGACATATCATGTCACTGTGACTGTTATGCTGTTAAGTGATTGACTGTTGTTAAGTGATTTTGTTGTTGTAACTCTTTCTATAAACCAATGTGTGAGCCTTCTCATTCTGGAATGGATGCATGTTTAACGTCGATGTGGCCTCTTATGCTGACATGATGCTTATTCTCATTTAATTTCTTTAATGCCATGGCCTACTGTGAGCCCTTAATCTGGCTTATTGAGCTCAGTTAGTCTGCTTTTCTTGAATTATTGGTGAGAATGATGGAATACGATTGTTTCAAATGCAGTGACTCATCATTTTATTAATAAAGGACACAATCGTTGACATTACCACTCCATGGCTAAAGGCGATGCCAACCATCCAGCGTGGGACTATGACACCCTTGGCTGGAGTCTGAGTCTGGGGGCTGTTTCATCTTCCATTTCACTTCATTGCCTTTGAATATTGTTTGGCCCATTTCACCAACCATGGCCCTAAATCAAAATAAAATAACCAAAAAATATTTCCATATTTCTTTGATGTTTTTCTAGGATGTTCCTCATCCAGTTATCTAACTGAGATTGAAATATTGCAGAGGAAAATAATTCTTAATTTCATCTCATCATTCAGTTCTGTAAATGTATGTCACTATCTATTATTTCTGTGGTAATTCACCATCAGAAATGTTACTGAGCCATAGAATCGTATGGGAGCATGTCCATGGTCTAATGGATAGCGCGACTGCAGATCACTATCACCTGAGTTCGGATTTCGGCGTGGGCATATCTGAAGAGTGTTTCATCTTTGACTTCGCTTCATTACCTTTGGAGGTCACTCAGCCCATTTAGCCTACTGTGTGCACGAAAGTGGCCGTAAAAACATCAATCATCTTCATCATCATAGGAGAGCATGCTCTGTTGCCAAACCTTTTGGCACCTCCCAGTTTTGGACATGTCAGAATTTTGCATTAGTTGTCAGGTAGTTTTGTATGTTGCTGGGGATTATTGCTAAATCTGCTTTCTACACAAATTATCACTTGAGCCGACTGCACTAAAACTAGGGAAGAAATTTCTGTATAGATTTCAGTGCCCAGCCATTTATCGGACTGTGATAATGAAGACTATACCTGTAGTAATAAAATCTAATGTCAACAAGTATGTCAAAATAATGAGTATAAACACTTTCTCTGGTCATATTTTGCTCGCTCACTCCAACTGCTAAGTCACCTATTCCACCTGCAGTTCTACACAGTGCCAGAAATGGGCAGAAAATTAGCATTATTATTGTTTAAACCGTGTCTTGTTTACTACCTTTTGGGTCATTTCCAGCCTGATATAGGGTTTAAAAAAAATTATATTTAATTCAAGTGACTATATCGCAGATAATTACTACCGTAAGTCTTCACTTTTCACAAGATGTTATGGTTAAGGGTGCCAATAATTGGGTAATATGCCATGAAATATATCCCAAGGGATCAAATGTCTATGAAGCATCTCAAATGATGGCACAATAGCTCGGTCACATCCTTATTATAGATGCCTACCGAGAAACTGTAGTGACCTTTTTAATGGTCCTATAAAACAGGTGGTCACTTTTTTTAATACGGCTGGTTGAGAGGATATTTTCTGCCGACATTTACTGAAGCCTAAACATCAGCTAAAAGTGTAAGCTTTTTGGCTGAAGTTTAAATGCCTTTGTTCACTCTGTCTCCGCTAAGAAGGAAAAGAATGATATCTATGCTTACGTCATCTGAATGACGCGTTTCTTGATAAGCCTTAAAAACATGGTTCATTTTTGTTTACCTATATGATTATATCAATTGAAAGGCCATATCTTTATTGGTTTATATCAGCTGAATCGCTTCCTGTATAAACTTTTATTAATAAAATTATGAATAGGCAATATGGAAATACTCCAATAGAGTATTCTTTTGTCGGAATGGTGACTTTTGCCCTCCAAAAAAGGAAATACCAGGTATTTCTCGTGAAATATTTTTGTTTTGCAAGCACCTGCCACTCATGTGATCCATCGAATGCATGCTAATAATGAACATGGTGTTGTATTCGTGTCTTCATGCTGTTTGGATGCCACCTGGAGGTTGAGTATGAAATGGCACTGAAGAGCAACACACGTTTTGTTAACTCGTGAACGGAGTAAGGATGTCGATAGAGTGGGGGGGAGGGAAACCAAATTTTGAGAGGTACCTCAATTAGAATCCATCAGAACTCATCCATCCTTCTAGTTTACTCAATTTCTTCATTTCGAACTACTGAATTTATAATAACCAAGTTAACCAATATACCGCATCGGACGTTGAAACACTGGATAGCTGTATCTAAATTGTAAAAATTTTAATTACCAGTACAATGGTACACCTTTTCCATATAGCTTCCAATTGATGGACATTCATCAGTAAATGATGTGCATCTACTAAATTCCCAAAATGTGCTCAAGTTAATTTATCATTATCTGGAAAACGTGCTGGTGAATATTGTAAAATACATGTGGCAGCTATCCAGAAAAACTGTATTCCTGCTATTTTTGAAGAGGAAATATTGTTGCGATGACACTGGTACTTGAAAACTTCGATATTCATTTGTGCTTTTCCTTTTTTACGAAAAAGGTACAGTTCTGCTGGACACTTACTCTTTTGTGTAAACCAATGTGATATCCCTGTGATAATGCGATATTTGTGTTGTAAATGATTACCCGGTGGCGGTTTATCTGATCTGACAGACCATGTTCGGTGTACTGATGTTGATAATCAGTCTGCGTGTGCATGTTTGGTCGCTTGAGGCGTAGTCTGTTCGTTTATTTTGTTTTTTTGATTATTTGTTTATGCAGCCTCTGCCTCCCAGCGCTACTATTAGACTGTCCAGTATTTCATCGCAGGATTCAGGATTCACCTCGCAGGATGCGCTCTATCTGCGCCCTCCCAGCCCCTCATTGCTCGACTTCAGACGCAAGGTACGATTCACACCAAATACCACACACACACCCATTAGACTGGACTTGGATCGAGTGTGCTGTGAATTAGACTATGACAACGCATATGTAGATGAAGATTTGTTCATGTTTTTGGAAATGGAAAATTCAATCTTAGCATGATTTAGGTATACTTCCATTAGATTTTAGCTATGTTCTAATGGGAGTAATAGGACCCTTGCTGAAGTTATCCCATCTTAAGTTTCCAGCATTGGTATTCTGGTTTGTTTTATTTCATGGTTCGTTGTTGATTGATAATTTGTTTGTTTGCACTAACTCCTTTCTAAGTTGACATATTTATTAAAATATCGTTTTGATTATTTTATGTTTTGACATCCGTTCTCTGTTTATTTAAGATTATATTAACCTCTGCGCCTAGTCTCATACAAACAATGATATATATATATATATATTGTGTTAAGAATACTAGTGATATAACATAAGTCTCATCCGTGTCTGCGGTCCTGTTTTTGCTAATTTTGTATGAAAACATTTGCATAAAACTAGGCCACCGTGTCCATTTTACTGTGCATCCACATGTGTGTGTGTTTGTGTGTGTGTGTGTTTGTGTGTGTGTGTGTGTGTGTGTGTGTGCAAATTATACTCATTCATGCCCACCTACTGCCTCCCTCGTATAAACTTAGCTTATATGATTAAAACAACAAAGATAAGTTAATTGTTCTCCTCGAAGTATTACTTGTTTTGTCCATTTTTTTCCCAGATTATTATCTTTCTCGTCTTGTTAATGATTTTAAAAAGGTATCTAATTGAATATAAAATAATTTTAAGTATTGTTCTAAATTTATGTCATGTCATCTTGTCTTCTATTGTCATAAAACACTTGGTGTTTTGTATTTCAGAATTCCTGTCACGAGACAGGTAGCAGTGGTAGTAGTACAGGTACAGACAGCGGTGGTACGACTCCGTCACCATCGTATCCTGTTCCTCCTTCCTCGGCCATCTCGACGTGGGCCAACTGGCCTGATCCTCCATACGTCCTCAAGCAGGAGCTGCACGGCGACCGTCCTCACACGATATCGACGGCGTACGAACGATCTCACAGCAGGCCACCGCTCAGCACGGACATGTTCGAGCCGCCTGAAGGCCACAAGGTGGGACGTGGCCACCAGACGGCACCACCCACGCCGAATCCCTATGCGGTGCCGTGCATTTCTCTTCAAGGTCGTACAGATGGACGAGCGCCCAATGTGCCACCTCCACCTCTGTTGGGACCGAAGCCGAGATCTAAAGCCGTGCCCACTCCTACGGTGCCCGAGTTGGCAAGAAAAACAGATGGACAGAGAAAAACTACAGGTGATTGTTTGTTGGTTGTTGTTGTTGTTGTTGTTTTCATTGTCGTGGCCTGTTTCGCTAGGTGGGTAAGTGTGTAAGACTTGTTGCTCATAGTCATGGTGTGTGGGAGGCCAGAGTTTGAATCTCAGTTGTACCACTACCTGGGTTTGGGGATCACTTGGGTATGGGTAATTGGAAGTATTTTCTCTCCCCAATATACCAGTTATTCTTAATCTATTTCGAATTAGTTCTAATGAGGAAGTAAAAAATCACAGACTGCACTCCATCTAAATGAGGTAATTAATAAGGTAAACAAAGAGTTGCTTTTCAAATTATGTTACCTGATGCTTATTTTAATCATCCCGTTACATTGGTAACTTCGTATATCAGGTATTGTTTGTCTTTGGTTTTGTGTTTATCCGAATCTTCCATAATTTTACATATCTGCTAATCAGCAGTTTTATTTGCTAGGAATGGTAAAATGATTTGCTAACTGAATAAAATAGCACACTGCATCTGTGATACTGCTGGGCTTCGAGTTTGTTGCTTTTAGTCAAGAAAATAAAGATTTAAAATTTATTTATTTTGTCTAAACTCATAATTGTATGTGACTGTAATGGACTGTTTTTAATCCTATCATCTCCAACTTAGAACTGCACGGTTACACTGTGTATTTTTATTCTCTGGTTTTATTTTATCAATGTATTTTAATGCATGGCCCCCAAACATATAGATATAGGTCCAATGTTATTGTTTTATTAGTCCCGTCTCTAGGGTGTTTTATCTTTCGCTTTGCTTCAGTATCTACAAAAGTGACCAGAAACAACGACATTTCATTTTTGTCATATGAATGTTTGTTAACTAAGCGTATTATATTTCTGCCAGGTCCCCCACCTGTTTACGTCAACACACATGAGCTAGCCACAATCCCAGGAAGTGGTGAAGACAGTGCCCCCTCTGGTGGGGAAGAGGATGATGATGATGTAAGTGTAGCTGGTTTTGACCATAAGTGACTAAGTGTCGTTCGAGTGTCTGATGACTTGCTAGATATTTCAATGTGTTTTTTTCTTTGTAGATGACTTCGGTTACAGTTTTATGAGTACTGTTTCGAGTGCATAGCTTTTAGGTGTTGTGTTGTGTGTGTGTGTGTGTGTGTGTGTGTGTGTGTGGTGTGTGTGTGTGTGTGTGTGCATCATAGAGAGAGATGTTTTATTTTATTTTAGTAAACATTGGCTGGAAATAATTATTGACATATATATATATATATATATATATATATATATGTATGTATATATACACACACACCTTTTAGTGATTCTTATTTATAAATAGTGAACACTTTCCATTACTGAATACCAAAACCTCTGATTTAATTATGTAAAATTCAGTTTGAACTTCACTTGATTAATGCATGATTACCAAAACATTTTGTATAATTTTATTACCTTATTTTATGTGTGTCTGCATAAACATGCTGTAAAGTGTTGAATGCTTCCACTTCAGATTGGGGGGTAATTAATTATATAAATTTCATCAATAAAATTGCTGATTTAGTTTATTTAGAACATTTTATGGTCAACCATCAGATGGTAAGAAATATTTAAGTACAGGAAATTCCTCGATATCTCAGTTCAAGTAGCTGTCATTTATTAAATACTTGTTACAGCTGTATATATATATATATATATATATATATATATATATATATATAGAGAGAGAGAGAGAGCGAGTGAGGGGAGAGAATTTCCAAATGAATTCATATGTATCTAGCCATAAAATTCCAGACAGCAAATTGCTTGTTCGACTCATTAAATATTTATTTTTGCCTATTTTAAATGGTTTATTTTTACTAAAAACCTTGCATAAAATAAGGTAATATTTGTTTTGTAACCAGTCCACTGTTTGTTTTCCTCCTTTAGTATGCCATTTCATGTTGTTCATTCCCAGTTGTTCAGCAAATATAGCATTTGTTTATACACAAGCCTACCTGTAAGTGTGCCTTCAGTTTCCATTATGAAGCAGTTTAGTGCTGTTTATATTTAGCTTATCAGCTTTAGTTTATAATGGCTCATGTGATTCAGGAAATGAGTGGCAGTGTCACGGAACAGCTGTCATGTGACTTGCAGGAAATATATGCAAATTCGAGGTCTTCATCAAAGTCAAGGTCATCAGTAATGTCAGGCTTGGAACTAGTTGAGTTTGAACTCAATTTGGACGAGGTCAATACTGACCTCGAAGAGAACTCGATCACACCAGATAATGAAGGTCACATTGAAACTAGCACAGAAAGTGTTAGCAGGTTTGGGATCCTGAAGCAGTTAATTTTTGTGAAGGCAAGCCGTAGAATGTTTTACAATAATCGTCTTGACACTTGCCTCTGTAGGGATTTCCCTCTAATCCTGTGAAACTCACTTGCTAAACCTTCTGGATCTGATCACAGATCATGTAGGATACTGATTCTAACCCTGCAAAATCTGGATCTGTTTCTTTATGTAGACATGCCTCAAATATATTATCTGGATCCTGGTTCTTATCTAGTGGCTGTACAAGCTTTGGCATTGAACTGCAGGAACCTGCTTGGAGTTTCCTTGTTCCGAATGCTCACCTGGTACATTGGCTGGAACCATTTCTATGCCTTGTATATAGACTGAAACTCAGCTCGACATCCTGTACATAGACTAGAAGTAGATGGAAACTTTGTATATAGACTAGAACCGAGTGGACTTAATTAATTACTCATTCTATCATAAGCTCAGTTTAGATCTGCAAGCCTCTAGTCAATATTGTGTGTGGTTCACTGGAATCACACAGATTTATTGCAGTTTGTTAAAACTCGTGGTGTATCTGGTAGCTGAGCATTCCTAGTTGTGTTGTATTAGCTGGCCGTTTCCTGCTTCTATAGATGGACATGGCAAAACCGTGCTTCTAGTTAAGATAGAGGTCTGCATGGCAAATGATAAATTATCCCTGTGTTCTATGTTTTGCACTAATGTTATGTACTTGATCTTGGAGTGTGTGTGTGTGTGTGTGTGTGTGTGTGTTATGGTTAATCTGTATAATCAGGTAATATGTATATTAACTGAAATTTTCAGGTAATCTGTATTAGATCTCAGTTAGCAATAGACATATTACCTGAATATTTCAGGTAATATACATATTACCTGATTATACAGATTAACTGTAACATATATATATATATATATATATATATATAGTGTGTGTGTGTGTGTGTGTGTGTGCAGCAGCATTTATTGTTTTGCATGTATCTGGTTAACATTGATTTTCTGTTATATTAAATTATGTAAAATATCAGACGTTATAACTGATAAACATTTGGCTTTTAACAAAGAGGCTGTCTGTGTTGAGATCAATTTATTTTAGAGTCAGTTATTTTTATCCACAACCCCCGCCCCGTGCTTCATCTAATATATCACCCACATTCAGGGTTTAGAATTAGCTCACTGTCTCCTGCCGTGTGGTGTAAAAGGAAGTGGCATTAAATCACCCCTTTGCCAAATGCGTGGCCAATCCTTACTCACTCACTCACTCACTGACTCGCTTCATCTAATGTGATATAATTGGCGTGTTTTGATCAACCAATTAGAAGATGCCGTTAAACGAGTCAGAAGATGGCCGGTTGATGAAACTTAGTGGCACAAAATATTAATTATTAATTTAGAAACAGATAAACTTTTTGTTGTTTAGCGAATGATACAGGATCATGGAAAGGGGGTAGGTCTCATTTAGTGATATCTTAATAGTTGTGTTTTATTATTTATTTTATTTATTTGAAGTTAACTAAGTTTTCCATTTATTCTCTCTTTGCTGGTGATATGCTTGTTCAAGTAAGAGATCGGTATAATGGCATGTTTTATTTATATATATATATATATATATATATAATAGTTACCATGATACAGTATACTGTCACACATCATATATTTTAGTTAGACTTGTTGAACTAAAACATATCAAAAATAACTTTAACGGGTAATTCTTGAAATGTATTACTCTAAAGTGATGTACCTCTTCTAAAGGTCACGATTGCACTTAAAACTGATTCTCAAAACAGTACAGTGATAACAACTATGTAGAATGTTCATATATTCATTTTGTAAATGTAGCAGTTTTTAGATTTGGTCAAGGTCATATGAGCAGTCATTGTTTATTATCAAAATTGCTTCAAACGCCTTTTGAAAAATCTATATAAATTTGTTAGTAAGCATGGTTGAAGGATTTAAAAACAGAGTACTCTCCCCTGATTGGTCAAAATATTGGTAGTTACTTGTTAATGATTTCTTACACGAATCAGCCTTGTTCTGTTGTAATAAAATAATAATAGATTAGAAGCTGCTGTATTGATGACTTGTTCTGTTTGAATCTTTTCTAGAATAAAGATTTCTTAGAGTTGAGTGCTGCAATGGAACACCTTAACAGCTGCACAGCTGCTCTAGAGGAGTCGCTGACGGAACCAGATGGCACTCCCGTGGTCAACAACAGACTGTCCCTACAGTGTTCTAGTGGCTACGGCACGATGACGAACACCCCGACGTGCTCCGAGGACACTCTGGCACCAGGTAGGCTTAGTTCAGTACACGTATGGGAATTAATGTAGGTACATTAAGACTAGGGAGCTTATTAAATAGATGCCTTTCTTTGGGAAAATATAACACAGTATGCTGGCACAAGAAATGTATGAAATAGATTACAGTTTAAAAATATAAAACAGTGAAATTTGTTGTTTTCTCATCAAAAAAAAAAAGTAAATATGGCTGTCATTCTGTCAGACATAAATATTGCTGTGTGTGTATTTTACAATACTTGACCATATATTTCAAATTGATTGTAGATTAACTTGAGCCTGTTTGAGTTATTATTTGATGTACGGTTAACGCCTTGTGTGTTTGTTCGAAATTAAATGAAACCTCTTTACAATATCAGCTTAAAATAATTATGTTATTAAAAGAGGGGGGGGGAGGGATGTGTGTAATAAGTATGTGTACTGTAATGGTTGCTGCATGTCTGTTGGCTGTTTGCAGTCTGTTGGTTTTCTCCATTGTGTACATCTGCTATAGCACCATGTATGGATACATCACTGTAAAATAACAACACCTCAGCATTTAGGTTGTTTGTGCTTGATTTCTAACAAATACAGGCTGCGTTTATGCTCGCTCGCGCGTGCATGCACACACACACACACACAGAATAGATTAGATTCACCCTATCTGTTATTGCATATGAAAATACAGGTGGTGAAATTATTTCTGCTGGCACTCATAATAAATTCTGCAATTAGTATGATAATACAAATAATACTTATGGCTTAACTCTTCAAACCTGACTTGGCCAGTATTAGTAAAAATGAACCATTTAAACCAAAGAAAATGAAAAATCGTCTTGGTATAAAAATCAAAATTCTGTACGTATTAAGAGATACGGTATATATTTTATAGCAGCAGAATTTATTACTTGTTGTCTTTGTCCACTGCACATTCCCATACGGTGTTTGTCACAGCTTTCCTGGGCACTTTGCTTTGCGTATCCCCAGTGTGGTGTTATTTGTGTTGCAGATATAGTAAAACCCACTGATGATGACTCGCTAGATACCACCCTGACACCATCTGCGATTGACATGATATCCGATGACTTTGGAAAATATTCCACCATGCCACGCATACGGGAGAGAGAGCCGAGCCAGTCTTGTCAGCAAATTGGTATACAGAAAAGGCCTGTCTCCATGGCAGGTTTGTAATAAACCAAATGTCGGAACTCATGTGGAAGTGCCACATGAACACACACACACACATGTGTACACACACTAATGTTTTTACATGTCCAGTTCCTGATGTATGATCCTTCCTTCACCTGCTGCGTGTTGTTGTTTAATTTGATGGTCTTCAGTTTTGCATGTTTTTATTTACCACGCTGTGTTGCTATTTGAGTCTGACGCTGTTCAGAGCTGAAAAGTCCCGCACTGATTCACAGTTTTGGCATTTTTTACTTGGCTATGGGTCATTCTTGACATACCTGTAGATCCAGGGATATCTTACTTGTAGGGAGGGGGTCTACCCTTTCAAAACACTTGGATATGGTTTATTTCTGCTTTGACATCAGTAATCTGACGGCTGATTGCAAACAAAACATCAACTCTTGGCTCATCAATACACACACTCTCTTTGGCTGTTCAGACGGTGTTCCAAGCTTTTTTTACAAATGACAAAGATTTTTGCATATTGGAAATAATCTGAATTGTCAAGAACCAGGGGTCAATGAAGCTCAGCAAGTTAATTGCAAATGTCAGACACTGGTTTTTGCATTCAGTTTTAAACAAGGTAAATAAATCCATTAAATCAAAGTTGATAAATGTGTCATCCAACCTTCTTATCCTGAAGAAATGTATTAATAATGCCTTTACTTTATCAAGGTAGCTTTAATGGTTTCAATGCGAATCCAGCAGTTGGTGATATTTCACTGCACCGATAGCAAAAATGTTAATTGCTAGAAAAACAATTTTGTTTTAGATATATGTATTTTCATTTAAATACACTTGGTGGAGCCACATCATCACTTATTCATTCATTGTCAACCATGGAGTCTGTATACATGAGTGTTTACATAATAAACTTTTTTGGAAAAACTAGATTGAAAAAAATATATAGCAATTTAAATGTATAGATTTATCACACACATGGATGTATATATATATATATATATATATATATATATATATATATAAAATATATAACATAGAAGTTATATATTTGTTAAAGTTCCCTTGTTCTCACCCTTGACTGTTACTAACAATGACTCGGGGCCCAACTGTTGTGATTTTCTGCTTGCAGGTATGCCAGTTCCGCCACCAACTATACGACGAAGCCTTTCGCAAGCAGCAACTAGACCACCACCACCACCGATGCGACGTAATTCTTCAATAACTGGTTCCATCCCAGTTGTGCCACCACATGTGCCAAAATTACCAGGGCATGATGGCAAACACCTTCGTAGTCAGAGCGATGGAAAGTTGATGAATGAGGCGGACAAATCTAAAGTGAATACTGTGCCACCTTCTGACCAGACTGGTGAAGGTGAATATGTCAAATTCACCATATCTGATGAAGGTGACGGAGACAGTGTGGATGATCTACCACTCCCCCCACCTCCGGATGAACTTTGTGAAAACAGTGATGCAAGTCATGCTGGTTCAGGTGACAAAGGTCATGATCGGCAGAAGGTACGACGTACCTCTAGTTTGGCCAGCAAACATGGTGACATCATACAAAAGTTGAATCAGACCTTGGCTTCGCACCCCCCAGGATCAGTGCTAGCCAATCAGCAGCCAATATATGCTGTACCGCAGACAGTATCCAATACTCCACCGACATCTCTGCCATGTCAGCCTCAGCCTCTTTATGCCACCCCACAAGGGCGACACAACACCAATATATGCCTCACCATATGCACAGCCAGCTCCTGTGGAGAACAGCCTGCCAATAGAATCGCCAGATTCAGCAGACGACGTCACACCCACTGGTGAGGCACCACCCGAGTGCTTTCTGCTGCAGATCAAACGTGGCGTCTGCCTAAGAAACACAGCAACACGTGATCGATCTGCGCCAAAACTTTAACACAGCTCTGATCTCAGGAACATTCATGATGTAAACAGTAAACGCCTTGTGACATTTGCACATACAACTACATACGCATACACAGAGATGGCGTTTGTCACATGCAAGTACAGTTCCAGTTCAGTATCTGAATATGACCATGCATCCTAACATCATTCTTTCATTTTTTAATCGGAATATATGGTGGACATCATATGAAAGTTGCTACAATAGTATGACTTTTCCTGAAATCTCTACATTTTCTTTCATGTCAGGGAACATCTTCAGCAGACTTGAATGGACTTTACTCTCCTGTGTTGCATGTGTCTTGGGCAAATGAGGGAATATGTGTGTGTGTGTGTGTGTGTGTGTGTGTGTGTGTGTGTGTGTTACTGTGCTAAAAACTGAGCACACAAACAAATAACTGAAGAAATCAAGAGATTTAATTCTGTAAAGTTCTCTATATTTTGGCTTCACAGTTTTTTGATACTCGAACAGTTGCCAAATGCTCTGATGGTTTATTTTAATATCATCACCGTGAGTCAACAGTAGCAAGAGTGTGTGTGTGTGTGTGTGTGTGTTAATAATCTGTAATGCTATTTAAGAAAATCATATTCCCTAAGGCTTGACATTAGTGATGTTTATCAACAAATCTGACCTGTCCTAGCCACAGAGGTTATGGCTTGTGAATTATTTAGTTCTCTGTTGTGTACTGGAGGTTGTGTTCATACACTGACATGTGTCAGTCGTACATTTGTACATCGTCGTCATATATCTGTCCAATAGGCATAACATGCATATGTTTCTGGTGTTAGTGTTGATTTCTAACAGAGTGTTAACTATGTTAGCCAATGTGGCGTTTGTGTGTGTATATGTGTGTATGTATGTGTGTGTGTGTGTATGTGTGTGTGTGTGTGCATTGTTATCAGTAATATGTACTCATGTGTTGATTTGTGTGAGTAGTTCACGATGTTATGAAATATGAACCCTGTAAACTAGTGTTCATTCAAGCAAACTAATGTGCATACACACAGGCAGGATTCGTATATGTCAGTTATGTGTGTGTGTCAACAATATGCAATTCATAGCGTTGTTTACGATAAGCTGCTACGGTTGTGATTGTTCACACAGAGTGCATTAATAGACAATATTCATAACTTGTGCAACACCCATCCACATTTAGGTTTAGAGGAAAGCTGAAGACCCGACCAATTAACTAAAAACAAACTATAATAGTACAAGTTAACTTGTAGAGGAGAAACTAGCGGAAATCCTCTCCAAAACTGTGTCAATTAATTGATCCGAGTGGCTTTTTAAATGATGATCGGTGATTTCTGTATAAATTAATTGGGATGTTGAATAGTTTTGTTGTATTTATTCAAGGTTTCTGTCTTGAAACGGTTGAAGCGTCCAGTGTTACCATTCCCTGTGTTAAGGTCCTGTCATGTTTATAGTCACTGAAATTCTGTATAAATTTAGATTTCTCTTTTTAAACTCATTTCAGTAACGTAATTTTTCAATTTCGATTGTGTATGCATACATAACTTAGCAAACAAAATATAGACTCATACCGCCTTTAGGCTGATGCAAAACATTTACGGAGCATCACATAGAAAATGATATTAAATGTTATGTTAGAGGGAAACCTCGTAAAATAAACATACAACTTCCATTACTGAAAGTCCATTGTTAAAACACGGGCTTTGTATTACATGGGAAATATGGGCCCATGTTAATTTATGTGACTACAAAGGTGCATTCCCGACATCAGCCCATATAATAATGTCCTGCATATCACTGTGCACGTACAAAAAGTTTGCCCATAACACCTTTAACATGTCTGGGTTACAGGTATCCGAGTCGCAAGCCACAATTGTTGCCCTCGTCGTAAACCGTGTGCGTGGTGTTCTGTATTAGGAAAATATTTTTGCTGGCGTATAACTTTTGACATAACAATTCCTCCCCGAGTTGTTTCATATCTGCTTTTGTTTTATGCAAATGAGTCTTACAGATAAAGCCATGTGCGTGTGTCATTGAGTGGAAACGATCCTTTGCTTCCATCGCATAAATCGTGTTGATTTAGTCCTATTTTGTCAACACGTTTATTTAGTTATATTTGTGTTTTACATTTCTCTTCTTAGTAATTTTTCGAACTAAGACTTTTTTTAGGTTAATGATTGTTAACTTCGTTATTGGATAGGTCACGTGCTGTTTAAGATTACATTTAGCAAATTTGTAAAGAAAAACCAAAATTTGTTTGGGAGCGTCGAAAAGGGTTTTTCTATGTTATAGTATATTTTAAGTTCTCGTTTCTATCAACTTTGTATGTCGAACACTGAGATTTCTGGTTCCATGGCCCGTCTTAACGGTAACATGGCCTGTATGAGAGTGATGTTTGTAACCTGGTTACACCCGAGTAACGCATCGGTAGCTGTTGAGTTGAGACTCGGTCAGTAGTGACGGACTATGATATAGATCCTGATTGGAGTTGTTGTGATCAATGTCGGCTGATAGTTCTTGGTGGCATCGTATAAGGCAGGTTTATATACCAAGAGTTCTGGCATTTGTGCTTAACGAGAGCGAGGTCATGTAATTGGTGTTATATTAACCAGTGTTGTCTAATTGTCTTTTACAGAACAGCACCTTCGTGTTTTACTGCGTTAAACGTTATCAAGCACAAATGTAAACATTTTTGTTGAATGATTCAGAATGCGAAAAAAAAATGTGATCAGTTCGAGCAAAAACGCAGGTTTACGTTCTATTTTTCTCTGTTAACGAGAGAAGTTAAGTAAATTTAAATGGATTTTAAACGAGGTAATTTCTTATTAAAAGAAGTGATGTTAGCGGTGACATATTATTACTCGTGTAATGGAGAACTGTGAATAGTGTTTTATCCCATGTTTTACTGGTCAGATTGCATGTTAAATAAACTGAATGACGTGTACTTAACCAGTTTGCTATAATACGATACCTCATCGACTCGACTTGATGTCGGTTTTTATCAAATTTGTCACTCATTTTAGCAGCTTTTCGTATTTTCTATACAATGAGGTAATTAGTTTATCTGATCAATACTTAGGATGAAGACAAGAAATCTATGAGATATTGTCGTGTGCGTGTGTGTGCGTGCGTGCGTGCGTGTCTGTGTATGTATGTGCGTGTGCTCACTCAGCTGTAAACTACTTGATGAGTTCTATATTTTATTCTTGTATGTGTCACTGTATGACCACAAAATGTACATATTAAAATATAAATAAATGGTATCTGAGGATATAAGTTCATTGTTATTGGTGTTATTCGTTGTCACAAAGGTATATCGCGTGTTTTCTAACATCGGACACTTCAGCCTTTTTTCTTTGTGCAGTACTCTCTGGTTGTCCAATGGATGCAGCAAGGTCAAGGTTCGAATCCCATAGATATCTGTGTTTGTTGGATGGTTCCTAAATGAGGTCGCTTCTCGGAATCCCAGGCATATGAGAGGTGTGTGACTAGCACCGTCGCTAACCAGAACACCACTCGTTGGTCGGCGTCTGTGACGTGTCACAGGTGTATGTTTCGTGACATTTCCCTGAGAAGTCACTGATCGACTCCCGTGTTCGAGTTGTGACTAACTAAACGCGCGCCTAAGTCTTGAAATGCCCAGTTTCCGTAGGATTATGTCATCGCTGTATATGTATATCAAGCGACACGACGTCATTACAAAATCTGTGACGCCAATGTTTAACACAATGCGTGTACGGTTGTCGGCTGAAAATAGTTGACAATAAAATCTCATAGGTGATGCATCGGATAATAAATAAACCGTCCAGTAGCACCTGTCGAAAGAGATCCTTCGAACGGAAGGGTGGAAAACTGTTAAAAGAGCCCTACATGTTATATTATATAGGTATATGCTAACCCTTGTCTTACTTCATACACCTCCAACAAATCGCTGATGTAAACCTAAACCATAACAGTCAGTGTTCTGTAGGCGATGATACTCGTCCTATATTGGACTCTCTGCTGCTGCAACCGGTCGAGATGCTAAATCAGAGCTGTGACTTGCTCACAATTCATGCTACGTTTAACGAATCTAGCAGCATTGTGCTGCATCAGCTAACATGTGTTTGCCAAATCAGAAATTTCAGACAACAAACTACTATTGTAGCCAGAGATTGGAGTTTTTTCTTTGATGTTGGATCTGATCTGATGAAGCTTTAACAATATTATTTATTTGCGAGTCGGATATAACACAAGTTGTTAGCTTAATCTAAGGTGTTTACCGACCGTCCAGTGATGTTTTCAGATTCTTATCGATATGTCTACCGATTTATCAACAATGGGGAGATCATATATATATATATATATATATATATATATATGCTACTTCTTCGAGGATGTGTGGGTTCCCATTGAGATGCAATTCAGCCTTAGTAGTATTGAGTTTAAATTCGCTATCTGACACCCAATTTTGTATCCCACTGACACAATATTTACGTCATGGGTTATCTATTCTTTGTATATTCTGGACTAAACTAAATGTGCAACTGTCTATCAGTTCCAAATACGTGTATTATTGTCACGTGCTTGGCAGCTGTGTTGAACAGCGGTACGACGCAGGCAAAGCACTAGAAGAGCCCTTATAGTTATACTGATCATTGTGGGAAACAAAGATCTGCAAACGTTTGGATATGGAAAGTGATACTGCCACTGACTGGATTCTGCCTACTTAAGAGACATTCAAATTATTAATACAGGATGCCGTATACATTCTCAAAGTGATAAATCAGGTTAGCCAATTTCATGGCCTCAAAAAATACACCGATTAAAAACAATATTGACAAAACAGAACGTTTGTCGTCATACATTTTACAAATACACTTTAGGTAAGTCATTTGTGATATCTATCATTGCTGTATTCCCTGTGATACACAAACTGATGAATAAGAGTACGAGATGACAAAAACTACGATTTTAATCGTCCTAAGTACGATTTGAGACCACCAACTACGATATTACGACTGGCTGTTTTATATTTATTGCAAAGTACGATAATAAACTGGTTTACAAAATATTTAGGTTTTGTGAGAACCCATTAGCAAATCTATCAATCAAAAACTACCACAGTCTTGAAAACACTATATATATATATATATATATATATAGTCATACCCTATCCGACGTCATTAATTGGTTCCAAAAAGCCTTAAAAATGCCTTTCGTTGTAAATATTTTATTGTGTATATTTCATGTTTTTAATTTGTTTTTATTGTTTTTTAAATTTATTTATTTCACTCCCTTTTATTGTGACATAGGTGGCGTAGCTGGGTGACGTAACGTCGGACGTAATGGCGTTCGCTGAACTCAAATTTAAAATGGGATATTACCAGAGAGCTTAAATATAAAGAGTCTTTGATATTACTATAGATAGATAGATAGAGAAAGAGAGGAGCATTAACGTAACCCTTATAGTGTCTTCATTTGTTCATAAAATCAAAGATAAACTAATACGTTTTTTATTAGTTTTTTTCTATACGAAGAATCAGACATGTAAAATGTCCATCTTTTAAATAGAAATATGCTTTTTAATCATACCACGTTCATCTCTATTATTCATGTAAATCTAATTTACGTATGTTGAATATAGGGGAGGGGGGTTAATATTTGTGCCCTGAATAAAGAGGCCTGTAAGCGCAGCGGGATTGAAGCTGATTAAATGAACAGCTTCGATAGTAGGGTACCGTAATAAAAACAATAACAATATATCTATTAGACCTTTTGTGGGGCGCTGAATGCTTCATTTTGGCTTCTGATGACGTGTTGCGCTGGGTACAGTTAAATAATGACAAACTCACAAACCTCGCGGTATCGGGCGATTGTGGGTTTGACTTTATTAGGTAAGTGAATTAGCTGGCGGAAGAACGTGTATTGCACAAAGTACACGTGTATGTCACGAAAGACAGGGATTACAAGGACATTGTCTATAAAGAGGCTGGATCAGGATTGGTCTTGTTAAAACAAACACGTGTCACATCACTGATGTCACATCTAATGCAAGACGGCTAGTGCACCTCTGTATAGGACATAAATAGCACGTGCGCGCACACACGCACACACACACACACACACACACACATGTATATATATATATATATATATATATATATATATATAGTTTATTTTGCGTTATTGGGGAGGATTGAGGTCAACTTTAAAAGGGGAATGTTAACAAATGTAGAAACATAAAAAAGCTTAAGCCATAATTAGCACATGTTTGTCAACTCGGCACACACATATTCGGTTTCCTAATTTATTAATCACGTCATTGTTTGACAAAATCACCTTTACAAATATGACAATCTGACTGACTATAGGGTCATTACATATAAATGTGTTCATAGTGTCAATATTGATCCTTCACAACGAATTAAAGCAGATCACAAAAATCGAATGTTCTTTTGCCAAACTGCACCCAAGGAGAAGATTCATATCTATATACATGTATGTTATAGTTAATCTGTATAATCAGGTAATATGTATATTGCCTGACATTTTCAGGTGATGCTTCGAGGGACAGTAAATGAAAGACGGTGTTTTTGGTTCTTTTTACTACGAATAAAATAACTCACAAAACACAACTTAATGTTAAGTATTAATATTAATCAATTGTCATCAAATGTTGATTTATTTGAACTTCTGTCAAAGGTTGACATCTTAATGGAATTGATCAGATCGAGTTCTCGTCAAACAAGTCTTCTGTCTATAATATCCAAAAATAACTTCCTCTGTTAACTTGGAGATATAATTAAATCAAATCATTAAATTGACGACAGTTTATTTTTCTCTTCTGGAGCAGCATTAATTACCCTTTATCAAGAGATGTATGATGGTGACTTATTTCAACTGTACTTGTAACAATATATTAAGGCTCGATATACGCATTGCTTTAGACGTTATATCAGGGATGAGCGTTTTCTGA
>JAODUP010000534.1:522500-552500 GCA_025642065.1 Paralvinella palmiformis | reverse complement strand
AATAAATATGGCCACTCGTCTCTTATAATATCCGAAAATGGCTGTTTATTTCAGTTAACCAATATGACCCAATTACGGTAATATATATACTACTCACCATGTGTGATTTCTTAGCTGTTTCTGTTAAAACCGTGGATGACTCGCCCAGATATAATAATAATAATCAATAGATTTATGGATGTATATGCTTAGGGATGTAGAGATTTTGATATATGCATGTTTTAGTACTAAATGGGTGCATATGGGTGCTTATATAAATGTGTAATAGTCTGAGGGAAAGACAAGAACCCATGCAGGCATAGAATTTCTCATGCATCAGGTGCCTCAACATGACATATACTATAGAAACGTCCCAATCACGTCCTATAATGGTCGGTTACCGAACATGTCCGGCTGCTGTCTTCTTTATTGGTTTGGATCTCAGTTTAACCAGGAAACAGAGCAAATCCTTCAGTAACGCATATATTAAAATCTACCAGGAAGCTCAAATCGCTGAGAATAATGGAAGCTGCTATAGGAGAGACTGGAATGTAGAGAGAAATAGACACAACTTTAAGTGTTAATTATAAATGCTTTAACTGTATAAAACAGAACTTTATCATAGTCAAGTGACACACGGTGATAGATATGTTTCGGATCATTGTGTCCCAAGCGTAATCAACGCCGAATTTAAACAAAAACAACTTTTAAAATCTGATATATATATATATATATATATATATATATATATATATATATATATATATATAAATCGGTTTGTTCTCTAAATGTTCAATCCTTGAGTGAGGTATAAACCCATACGTGGCTCGCAATGTATTGATGTATTAGCAATCACTGAAACATGACCCGGAACTGATACTGATCAGGTTATTATAAATGAGTTAGTTCCAAGAGATTATGTGTTTAATTTTGAGCATATAAACTGTTCCATGAATATAAGTAAGGTTATTGTTGAATGTTCTGCTATATATCCCCCCTTCTTCTAAACAAAATGGCCTAAAACATAGATAACCTAGCGTATTCGCATGTTCATTATGAAATTGTCAAGGCTAGTAAAATTCTGGTTTTACTACCTTTGCCTCTGCTACCTTTGCCTCTGCTACCTTTGCCTCTGCTACCTTTGCCTCTACTAAACCGTACTATTATAATAAAAAATATGGCATTAAATATCACTTTTATGCCGATGAGACGCAGCTGTATATTTCACTGGATGATGACAACGAGTTAAATTTATGATTTTCTTTCTTATTATTTTCGGCCTATTCGAACGCGCCGTGCGGCTCAAACCCTCTGACTTCAGCAATCGATGTTTCTATTAAGGTTATCTCACCCTTAGTCCATATCAGTCTAGCCTTTAGCCAATGATGATGACCAGTTTAGTTTGAGTGTCCTTAACGGAAGCCAAAGCTCCCGCTGACACAGCTCTCTCGGTCACTGAGACATAGTAGTCCTCTCACCAAGTCAAGGCGTGGACTATGAGGGGGGTGAAGGGAGGGGGGGGGGCACTTTATCCTCTACCTTGAAGAATTATATTGATGATATTTAGTTATGGATGGCTAAAAATGTTCTAAAATTAAATGATGATCAAACAAATATTATCGATACGGTTTCACTGCATCATGTTAAATCTTTAAAAGCATCATCATAATAGATTGGTTCATCTTCAATTACCTCAAATAGGTTAGTAAAAAATCTAGGGATTCTTTTCAATAAGTGTATTAATATGTTACATTAGTATGCCGAAAGCATTACTGACACAATAACACTTGTTATTATGGTACATGCCTTTGACAGATTTCATATAAACTATTGCACTCCCTGTTATATGGTATATCTGCCTATAACACTAATAGTCTTCAGCGAATTAAAAAAAAAGTGCAGCTGGCATAGTGACAAATACCTGAAAATATGATCATACCACTCATTTCTTCAAATGCTACATTAATGACACAGCCTCTTAGACAGCGCATCCATTTCAATGTTTTCCTAACAGCTTATAAATGTACCAATGACATGGAACCTGAATACCTGTGTGAATTAGTGTTCATTAGAAAGTCACCAGGTGCTTGTGTCTCGGTTAAATTCATATGGGGATTGTGCTTTTAACAGCACAGATCCGACTTTATTGAACAGGTCGATACTAAAAAAGCGCCTTCTCTTAAAAAGTTTAAATGTGTTTAAAAACTCACCTGTTCAAGGTTGCTTCAGATATATCGTTTTACATAAATCTTATTTGGGGTAATTGCATTATTAATGAATGGTTATTTTGATATAATCGTTGGCAATTAACAATAGTCCGTGGCCCCGATTAACTGCCAAATGTGTGAGAAATTGATACATAGCCATACATGTGTGATACTAATGTGGATTGATTTAGATGTGATTATATAGATTGTATTATTATGAGTTCATTAGTAACCGTGATGAGCAATAAAGGTTAGTAAAATGACATTTGCAGTATTTTATTATTTTGAAGCATTACCGTTTTTAATTGCTAGATGTGTGAATATCTATGTCTTTGATAATACTGGAGATGAGTTAACAATTGTGAAGCTATCACAGGTTGTGTAGATCGTGTGGACTGATTAACCAGGCTATTCTTATAAGAACATTTCTATTGACAATTATTGTGTAGTTTAGTAGTTGTGATAATAACTCACTTCATTTGTGATAACCATCATAGTATTTCTCGTCAGTATACTTCTAGTCAAGTTGAGTTTTGGGTTTCCCTGGTAAAATTTAGCATATTGTTTTACTTGGAAAATGTTTGATGGAAGGGACCAAAAATTTTTAAACTTTGAATAAAGGTTTTATTTTAAAATATTATCCGGTGACTAATGGTAAATTTTCCCACAAATGGGCTCAGATTGGTATGTTAGGGGAACTGGGCCTAAAAGGTTTGGTCCGATAATATTGGCAGGTCCAATTCTTGAAATACGTTAACCAAGATGTTGTTGGCAGTCACGGGACACAGCTCACCATAAAGACAAACCTTTATCAGGATAATAAAACTGTGATAAATTTGTTGGTTTTGTGGAATTTACCATGGATTTACTCGGCATTAATGGTCCAATGACAAGGGGCCACGTACTAGATTTGGTATCTCTATTAAGCGTCATTGTCTACGTATTTAGTAACAGCAAAAGTCAACCCTGCAATTCATTTCTGGCAGTTCATCATAAAATTATTTCGTGGTTTCGAATGAAGTCACATTTTAAAAATTTGAGTAAATTCCAAGAGTTATAGTGATTAGTCAGTGTCACTTGGATTCCTCATCTTCATAAAATGTATGTAGACACCAAGATCTCGTCTCTATCTATCCAGAAGCCGATTTATAGGCGAAAACGTAATTTCGCTAATTTCATTATCACACGGGTAGTCCATCCCAATTTGGTGATGGTGGCATCTATTTTTCGTGAACATAATAAATGGTCTATAGGTTTCTGGGGAAGGGGGGGGCTATCGGGCTCACGGACTACAATAGCTTGCACCATATTGTTTTACTTAGTGAAACTGTTTGTCACGTGCCAGTAAGGGGCCAAACATATTTAAATAATTCAATGGAAATTTTGTATTTTAATTAGAGTGATTATGCGCGGTGACTATATGGTCAACTATTAGCAGCAAATGGGCTCAGATCTGGTATGTTCATGGGAATGGGTCCGGTGGGGAAAAGGATTTGGTGGCGAAAAGGCTTTGGTAGCGCGAATGCTCATTGGAATATAACCGGAAATTACTACCACAACACCTCCATTAGGAAGAGTCCAAAAGATCTCTTCGCCCTACGAAAACATGTTAAACGGCAATGATTGTTTGTATGGCAGTCAACTGGACACAGCTGCACCAATCGAAAGACAAACCTTGATCAGGATAATAAAACTGATGATAAATCTTGTGTAGGTTTTGTGGTATATTTGATTACCATGGATTTACTCGGCAGGTTAATGGTCCAACGCACAAAGGGGGCCACGTACTAGATTTGGTCATCTCTATTAAGCGTCGCATCTGTCTACGTGACCCTTGTCTCAGTAACAGCAAAAGTCAACCCTGCGACATTCATTTGGCTGTGCAGTTCATCATAAATATATACAAACCCGTTTGTTTCGGAAGAAAGATCACATACAGAAAACATTATGGTATAAAGATTTCCAAATTTATAGTGGATTTATAGTCATCTCGACTCCCGAACTTCAGTAATGTTAGGGTTGAGTTGTTGGATTGGTAGTAACCTGTATCAAAGGTGTCCAAAGTATCATTAATCACGTTCCTTGGCTCTCCGATAAACATAGATAGATCTGGTGAGGAAGAACATAGGAAAGCAGAGAGGACGTGGTGCCGAAATCCGCAACTGTAAAGTACGAAATATACAGGAAATTCTGTAAAAAAGGATTAATACACTGCTATTTGAGAAGAAAAATTTCTATTCCTCAACGATAGAATACTATGGAAATAAACTTTTTAAACAAATAAGAAACTTGATCTGCAATAATTCAAATATAAATCTACGGCAGTTTACACCTGCTAACCTTCTGGCGGACAGGTTTTACGATTTTTTATGATTAAACCAACAACAATCAGGAGTAAGATAATTTCTAATTCCCCAAATAATACCTAGTATATCGGCATGAATGTAAATAATATGTTTATTAGGAGATCCACTGACTACTTGGTTTTTAACGAAATCTATGGATCAACTTCTGCCTCTGATAAACGCCACTATAAAATAGGTCAATGGCTGAGTCAGTGGTGCCGTTGTATTGGGAACGAGCTTCCATAACTCAGCTGATCAAATTATTTGGGTTGGATAAAGAAGATACGAAGAATTATATCGTCCTATATCCAATCTTTCCTTTATCTCCGAACTCATTGAAAAGGTAGCAGCAATGCGTACAAACGAACACTTAGAGCACAATGACATCCATGATAATTATCAGTCTGTTTACCGTAGAGATTATAGAACAGAAATTTCTCTCTTGAAAGTGAACAGTTACATCGCTGAGGCTCTCGATGAAGGATCCACGACTGCATTAACTAGTCTTGATTCATCTACTACTGAAGCGTTTAGAATTTTCGTTTGGTATCAAAAATATGGTATTAACCTGGATAACAATGTGGCAGTGGCTGATAGAACATCACCAGATGAGGGTCTTCATTTTGGGATACAACAGGAAACCGTTTTAGGAACAAAGAATTACTGCATGTACGTTTAATCAGTTGGTGAAATTATCAAACGACAAAATATTAAATATCACTGATATATCTATAATACATGTACACCTCTTTAAAGTCATGTCATAAATGAAATGATATATCGTTGTTTGTACTGCAGACAAATATTTGAATAAACAGCAACATGCTGAAGTTGAATAAGGATAAGACCGAATCTTATCCAAAGCCATATATTAGATAATACTCTTGAATGGAATTTTCAAACCTTTAATTTCATATATATATATATATATATATATATATATATATATATATATATATATATATATATATATATATATATATATATTATATATATATATAGTTGACTGTGCAAAGAAATTCACATGCGGGATATATATATATATATATATATATATATATATATATATATATATATATATATATATATATATATATATATATATATATCTGTGAAGAGCACCACAGTTATAATTTCATTGATGCTTGAAGAGATGTCTATCTCCATCAGCATATAACACAACCATCTCGACCTCGGCTTGGTCAAAACGAAAGCCTCTTGGATTTAGTATTTTTGAATGAGGAACATATGGTTCAATCAGTAGACTACCTACTAGGACTGGGCATAAGTGACCATGCATGCATGCTATTTGACGAGTATGTCTACATTCCCACTGAAGGACAAGCCCAGCCAAACTTTAGATATTACAAGGGTAACAATGCTAGCATGAATGATCCCTTAAACGTTGTGATATTGGGGAGAGCCTGCTTATCGATGGATAACTCGTTTATGTAGGAAGCATGGATATTTTTAGGTCATCTATGAGAAGGCGATGGACCAGTTCATCCCCAAATCTGTGCCGACAAAGGATTGTCAGAAAAGGTTGTGGGTGAATCACACGGCTCTATGACCACAAAAAGAAAAGGCAAGCCAGTATGAAATAAAACCGAAGTAGTATGCAGACCACCTAAGGGTTACACAATTGAAGAATGAATTGTCATAATTAACAAACTCGTTGTTGAGGGGGTTTGAAACAGATCTAGCCCGCAATGTGAAATCCAACCCAAAGGCATTATGGTGGTACTATAATATCAAGCTAAATAACAAACCTCTAGGTGACCGATCTGAACAGCAGTGGATAAGTATTAGTCCAGCTAGATATGGAAAAACAGGGAAAAACTTGATAATCAACCATCACTTGATTCCAAGTATGCCGGTCCTCCACTTAGCAAGCCGAAAATCACAGCAGATACAGTGAGAGAAAGAAAAACTGTTGAAGCTGAATGTGAACAAATCGAAGGACGCCAGCCCCGTGTACAGCTACTACCATTGTACATCTACTGCGTGTCATGTTCCAGAGATCACCGACAACGTAACGCCAATACACAAAAAGGGGACCAGGACAGCAGTAGGCAACTATAGACTGGCCAGTCTAATATAAACAGTAGGTAAACTAATGGAATCACTTGTTCGTGGCCACCTGGTGAATACTATGATGATAAACAAGCCATTTTATGATAACCAGCATGGATTTGTTCTAGGGACGTCTTGTATGACTCAGCTATTCGCTATCATAGAATTGTGGACACAAGCGTTACATTCTGGTGGCCCTGTTGATGCCATCTATCTATATTTTCGCAAAGCGCTCCACACTTTACCGCACCAAAGATTAATAAACAAACTAAAGACATATAGCATTGTTATAGAGACACTGACTAAATAAGAGCATTCTTGACTGGGCGCATCCATTGAGTCGTCGTCATTAATAGTTCATGCTTGGAAGTGCTAAGTAGCATCCCATGAGCGGTGTCCTGGGACCGATATAGTTTGTATTCTTCATAAACTATCTCGCTGGTATGGTTCGAAGGACAGGACATATCTTTGCTGACGACCCAAAGCGTATCAAAGCGTCCTTACAAAACAGAACTATGTCGAGCGAGCTGCACGCAGACCTGACAAAACTGGTAGGATGGTCGGAATAGTGGCAGATGAAGTTTAATGCGGTTAATGCAGAGTTATGCATCTAGAGCACAGCAACAGAAAGTCTGTGTATAAGACGGGGACTGTTGAACTGCAGTCAACTCCATCAGAAAATGACGTCGGAATGTTTGTCGATGACGCGCTCAAATTCCGTGATCATGTGTCTCATGCAGCCAACAAAGCAAGTAGATTACTTGGACTCATCAGAACGACCTTCTCTTGTATTGGTGAAGAAGAAGTATTGATTCCACTTGACCAACTCCAAGAATCCATCTTAATGGGACAACTATTGTACCCAACCTCCATCATATATCTAGGAGGCGACTTCAACTTAGCGAAGATAAACTGGGACACTCTCTCCACAACACCAGGAGATAACTTTGTTTGTTTGTTTGTTTTGTTGTTCGGGGAGAATCCCCAGGCTGTCGCTTATTCGGCACAACCGTAAGGAGATAACTCTACCATACACTCATAACTAATGCTGGATAGTCTTGCTAGCTCCAACTTAGAACTTAGAGCAGGTAAATCATCAATCAACCAGGAATAGCAACATTTTAAATCTGTTTATTACATATCATCCAACGCTTGTAGCCAAAACGTGCACACCCCCATGGCTCGGTGACCATGAAACTCTGATCGTTGATCTAGATACTACCCCCACCCCAACCTCCGCGTAATATGTATTCATATCGCAAGGCTAACTGGGAGGTTATTGCGAATGATCCGAAGAAATTGCAAGAATTTGGCAGAAAACACCACAGTTTCCAAGAACACCCCAACGTAGAAGATTGGTCAGACATGTCCCCTGTATAACAAGAAATATCATTCGTCTTTCTAGGAGGAAACATCGAGCTTGCAACACACATAAATGCATTTAGAAGGAGTCAGACTGGGCTTCACATTGTTACGGAAAAGAATACACCGAAATCTTACAGCATACTACTGGGACTACATCAACAACCTACTAGAGGCGGAAGAAGATAAAACAATTAAGAAGTTCTGGAGATCCATCAAGTCTTAAAAGCAAGACAACGTTGGCATAGGCACACTACGTGACCAAGTGAGAATAGTTACCAATCCACAAGAGAAATCATAATTGCTAAACAACCAGTTCACATCTGTTTTGACCAGGGAGGATACTGGTTCAACTCCGCACTTACTACATATTCAGAATCAACCAATGTAACCAATAATAGTAACATCCAACGGATTATTGAAAGCGGAACAACGCCTAAATCCCTCAACGGCAGCCCTGACAAAATCAATTATCTTGAAGACCTCCGCTGACAAAATTGTCCCAGTACTCACCTCGTTATACCAACAAGACTGGAGGAACGCAAATATAACCCACATATTCAAGATGGGCGATAGAACAGTCTATATCCCAATCATATATCCAAACTTCTCATGATCGTAGATGATCTTACCAAAATCAATCAACAATCGTCATCAAGTCGACATCGCTATTTTCGATTTGACAAGCCTTTGACAAGGTGCCGCACCAGCGTCTGTTACCCAAACTCAATTACTACTGCACCAACACACAAGTACAAAACTGGACCCGAGGATTCTCTAGCAACAGACAACAAGAAGTCGTACTTGAAGTGCACAGTTCATCAGCATCGGACGTCTTGTCAGGTGTTCCCCAAGGGGCTGTTCTCAAGCCTATTCTGTTCCCTATTTACATCAGTGACATTGCTACCAATGTGAATTCCACTATCCGTATGTTTGCCGATGACTGCTTAATATATCGTACTATTTCAACACCAAATGATCACATATTACTCCAAAGTGGCCTCGACACCCTCGTCAAATGGTCTGACACGTGGCATATGAAATTTAACGTATCGAACTGTAGCATCATGAAAACCACCCAAAATAGAAACAAGACATCACACAATTACCCAATGAACGGTCAGATACTTCAAACAGCGACATCTCATTTATATATAGGAGTAGAACTTTCAACTAACATGAAGTGGAAGTAACATGTCAACATCATCACTAGTAAAGCCCACCAAATGCTTGGCTTCCTCACCAGAAATCTCCGACACTCTCCGAAACCGATCAAGGATCCTGCATAGTTAAATACTGCGCTTCGGTCAGGAATCCCCCCACTCAACATACTAGCGAACTTCGCTAAAGAAGTATTTAATCTATTTTTTTCACAATAACAACATTTAATAATGGAATATGCTGAACAACAGGAAACTAATCTATTACCAGAAGTATTTTCCTATCTGAATTCCAATTGTATTACGCAGTAGATCGTTGTTCAAACCGATATGTTCAGAACAAGAATCCAGCCTACATTGAAAACGATGAAGCTCCGCCTCCGCTGCTCTGGGCGGTGACCCGAAGTGTAAAAGCCCGCGAAAATTAGTTGGCAAGGTCTATTGGTAGCACAGATCACTACTACCCTTGTTTGAATCTCGGCGTGGGAAAACCTGAAAGGTGTTTCATCTTTCACTTCGCTTCATTACCTTTAATTTGGAGGTTGCTCGGCCCATTTAGCCTACCAAGTGCATAAAGTGGCCGTAAAACACCAATCATCACCCAGACACTCAATGTGATGATTATGAGAAATTTTTATCGAGTACAAAGAAGAAGACACTTTACCGGGACTATTCGCGTCCCTTGTCATGCCCACTTGGAATATGGAAATATTATGTGGCATCCCAGACATCGGACTTATAAGTTACATATTTAGAAGATACAAAGGCGAGCGACTAAATTAATCCCTCACCTGAAACATCTACCATATGAAGAACGTCCACAGCCCCTTAAACTAAACATGCCATTCTTGTCGATTTCTCAAAGGCATTTGATAAGGTTCCACATGCTAGACTGCTACTGAAAGCCGCCCAATATAGTATGACAGGTCACATACTCAGATGGATCGAGCAGTTCCTGACAGGAAGACATCAGAAAGTTGTCCTCAGTAATGAACGCTCGAACAGCACAGAGGTCACGTCTGGAGTACCCCCAAGGAACAGTACTAGAACCACTGCTGTTCTAAATATTCATTACTGACGTCTCCCAATGCGTCACCTCAAGTGCTAGGCTGTTTGCCGATTATTGTATCCTCTATCGAAAGCTAGAGAGCCCCGCTGACTCAGCTCTTCTGCAAGACGACCTCAACACCCTATAACGCTGGGAGAAACAATGGCTAATGGAATCTCACCCAGAAAGTGTCAGCTTTTGCGAGTCACAAATAAAGGCAATGTGGTTCAGAATGAATACGCTATCCATGGTCATACCCTGAAAACTACAGACACCGCCAAATACCTTGGCGTGGAGCTTAACTGACAGAAGCACATCCACAGCACAGGCCGCAAAGTAGATGCCACCCGTGCATTCCTCCAAAGAAACATGCGAGTTAGACCTATCATGGAGTATGCCAGCACTATTTGAAGAAGGACATAGACTGCCTTGAGAAGATCCAACGCCGCTCTGCTAGATTTGTTTATCAAGAGTTCCGGAGAACTAGCAGCGTCACACAGATAATGACACAACTTGGGTGGGAGTCATCAGCAGAGCGGTGTGCAAAGGCAAAGGCGGCGATGATGTAGCGAGCAGTCCATGGTCTGGTATACATCCCAGTGTGGTCTTACCTGATCCCTGTGATATCAGCCACCAGAGGGAAATTTTTTTCATCTCATACTACAGAACAACAACCATGCAGTACTCCTTCTCGGATACAGCACGACTCTAGAAAAGGCCCCCACTCCCGATATTGCGGCATCTCAGTCATTGGGGTCATTTCAGAATGGACTCCATGGCTGTCTCCTAAGACGAGTCAGCTAATAGCAACTTGTATATAGCCACGCACCCTGCATGGCTCAAATGTTTACAGCCACACTGCCATCACTCTCACTAGTGCATCAGTACGCAATATCCAAGCTTGGATTTTGTAATTTATTAGGAAGAAGAAGCACATCGCTGGATTTCAGACTCGCCGTGGAGACATGATCCAGATATTCAATATCTTGGATGGGCTAGATCGGCTGGATCCCGAGTTATTATTCCTTAGAACTGAAGGGTGGTGTACCAGAGTTCACAAGAACAAGCTACTCGTGCGCCGCGGTAGACGTAATTGAAGTCCATAAGAACATGTTCAGCCAAAGAATAGCCCAATACTGCAATTCACGCTCTGGAGTGACCAATAGCAGCCACTACCTTCAAAATGTTTAAATCTAGGCTCGATAAAAAGTGGCTGGCAATATAATGTGTAGAAACACAGACACAAAGAACGGAATACCAGGCAGGCTCAACTTTATAATTTGTATTTTGTTATCTAGGTATGGTAAATAGCTTTGCCAGATATTAAGGGAGGCATCGTTGTCAATATCGTGTCTATGATAATATAACACTGTACATAACGTGATTAACCTTTATGTACCAATACTAACTTGTTTGTGGAGGTTCTCATTTTTAATAAGGTACGAATTAATTATTGCTAGAAGTGCTAGATCTTGTGAATTGTGATGATATTTTGGTACATAACAATTTTTTCACCAGTTTATCACAATGTTTTTATATTATCGCCCATCAGGCATCACTGATTTAATAAACTATCATGTTATCATGATATTATGTATGGACATGATGATGATGATGATGATGATGGAATCTATGTAACTTTTAATGTAAGTCAATGAGGTATACTATTTAGTTCACTCAATAAGTGGCATTCCATTATGATAGAAGTTGTTAAATAAATCCACTTCACACTCTAAGACTAAGACTAAGACAAAGTCTAATAAAAGTAGTTCCCGTGTTACCATGTTGGCATGTAGACTATCTTATCTTCTAATCTAGATCTAAAGAAACTGAAAGCCTCAAAATGACAGCGCTAGTCTATAATAACTAATTTTATTCGTCAGTTGTCATTGACAATTGATCTGTGATGTACTCACGTATAAGTCTGTTTCTAGGACCAAAATCCCCCCCCCTCCCCGGGAGTCTTGCATATAACTTTAAGATGCAATAAAATCAGCAATATTTATTCAAAACCCAATAATTCATCACTCTCTTCACTGAACACCTGTTCGTGTGTTATCATACATGTCATCGCCTTCTTTGTCAGAGTCAATGTTGGATTTGTCATTCTGTTCAACCCACAATAAATCATCTTTCATGCCATCTAAATCATTGCTGATAGTGAACTTCATGAACGATTTGGTAATGATGGCAGGGTTGATTTAATCCCAGGCCTTTTTAACCACTGTATGATGATAGGTAACGACAGCTGCTTCAGGTTGTCTGCTGCTGTGCATTCATTTGTGTAATGCTTTTTAGGTAGTTTATTAGTAGTTCCCATTTGCCAGCTTTGATAGTAATTAACGGAGTGTGTTTGCTGTAAACGTTTTCTTTGGTGTGGCTTCTATGGTCATTCTTTGCATGACCTCATTTACCATTCAGTTCAATTACACATGCTCACATATTTTGATAGTAACGACACGTCTTTATGATCACGTCATTATTAGACCATCAGTGTAATCATGGTGTTTATCACAATTAAGTTTATGCCAAATATTACCTTTTAGTCTCACCTGTATATAAGTCGCACTTGATTTTGGCATTGATTTCAGAGTATAAAAAGTTCAACTTATATGCAAGTATATTTAGTAGTTAATTGGTATTAAAACCTTTTTTTTAGACCTTTGTTATCAAACATTAAAAAAATACTCAAATTATCCAGTTATAATTTATGAAGCTCAAAAATATCTGAGCTCCAAAAAATCCCTAGCTTTGGAGAAAGTCATTCATCCTTTATAATATCCCATCTTGATCAAAATAAAAAGATAGAAAAAGTTAATGAAATTTATTTTAAATGCAGTGAACTATATTTTGTTCAATAAAATTTGTATGATATTTTAGTGTTTTTGTATGCATACATAGACATCTGATAATCATGGAATAATAGCTTCATCTAGGGCAAAGCAGCATCAAAAACTAAATTTGATGAAGTCTGTTGGATATTATGTATTATAAGCTGCACAATGTGTTTTTTTGCATGGGAATGTTTGAATATGGCATCATTGATAATTAAAATGTAACTCCCATTATATCCTTTCACCTAAAACCATATATTAAATGCGAGCAAAATTATTTTATTACAATGTATAATAAATTGTGTTTGGGCAAATAAGCCTGAGCATCAGTGGTGAATGGCCTTGATGGCAAAAAGCTTTACATGTGAATGCCCTGGAGCCTACTGCACAGATAAGATCAGAAATGCCACATGAACAACATACCTGCTTAACAAACCCTGCTAGCTTAAGCATTGAATAAGTATAAAGATGGTGGTTTACAGTGTTTTTTCCAGCAGAAGGATTAGACACTGTTAAAAAGGCTTTGCATGTTATATTAAACTATACATCTTCATCTGTGTTTATCAGTGGTGACTCACCCCATCACTAAAGGCCAACCCTGTTATGAAGATGCCAGTTGTTGTTGTTTTTTATTTAAAAAAGGTTGGCCTCATAACAGGGAGAGCTACTGTACTGCAATTCTACAAGTGTGCTCTGCTCTAGCATGCATTATGTTTGCATTATGATTTAGATTTGTTCAAATAATAGACAATTTCAATAATGAATGTGGCAGCTAGCTGAATTACTGTTGACATTTCTACCTCAAATTAGTGGTTGTTGTTGTCTGGTGAAAAGATCTTTCCAATTGTGAAATCATAAAGGGCTCAAACTGATTCACTGGTGGATAGCTTGTCTATTATAATTCCAAGTTGGGTGATTTTTTCCTCAATAACATGCTATATTTTGCCAGCAAATATATATTTATTCATCACTTTTTATGTTTTGTACAGCAATAATTTGCAACAACCATTTTAATCAGACTTTCACCAAAAAACTCTGTCAGATTTATATTTGTTTTTGTACATAGCTGTAATTTCATAATGCAACCATCTTTTAATTAAATAGTATGTGATATTTGAGACCATAAAGCCAAAATAAAACAGTTGTAAATATGTTACTTAGACAGCTGTTGGATGACTGAAAATTCAATGGGTCTGAACTTTTTTCAATAATGATAATTCAATTATGTCGTGAGAACAAGAGACTGATAAGTGATATTGAAACTATGTTGAAATTATATACATGAGATAATTGTACTTTCCTGATATTTGACTTTTGTTTATTTTCTCATATTATATATTTGATGAAATTTTGTCAATTTCTTAATCTGGTACTGGTATTGTATGTTAATTTCATTTTGTAAATAATTTGTTTAGCAGATTGTTTGCATTTAAGCATCACTTCCATTTTACTGGAAATGACACAAGCTTTAACTTTGAGGCCCATGCTGTATTCCATTTTTATATGTTATAACTATTTTGATTTCTTTGATACAACCTACACAAAGTTATGTTGCTTATGGTGTTTCTTGTATTACATTTGTTGGAGTGATGTGAACCTGTAATAAATGTATTATGGGTTGAAGATGTGGACCAATGCCTTGTCATAAGTGCAGATCTAAGTTAAATTTCCCTGATTCTCCTCTAACTTCGATTATATAATCCACAATATATGTATCTGATATAAAATCTTTGTTGTGGCTTCCCATACCTGAGCAAAATATTTATTGCTGTTAACAGCTGTGTGGACTCAGGCATGTGACAGAAGTTGGCAATCCCCCTCCCTAAGGTTATTAAGATATCTTCTGACTAAGTGTGCACAAGAATAGCACAATAAATACTTCTAATTTTCACATTTCTAATTCTATCTGTGATCCAGGTCAACTTTAATAAATGTATTATTAATTATACTAATATACAAAACCTTTGCCAGCAGGAACCATTCATAGATGAAATTGCCTAAAACATCACTGGAAATGTTGAAGGGGATGAGTTAGATACTTTGAGAAGTATTTATATTAAAATACAAATTCCAAAACTATCTAATCATGTGGATATGAACACCTGTATATAATATGTCTTAGAATATATATGCAATAAAAAGTATATATACATGAATATATTATTGAATACATGTACATTGAAAACATGGTGATCATAAATGAGTTATTTGGCAAATATTTTTAACTTGGTCGACATCAATCCTTTTCAGGCTGTATTTTGACATAAAAAATGGGCAAGAAGAAGGGTAAAGACAAGAAAGGAAAAGGAGCAGAGAAAACTTTCCAGAAGACTGACAGAAAGGCTGAAAGGAAGCTGAAAAAGGAGCTTACAGAGACAAGGCGAGGTACAGAAAGAATAGAAAGTTACTTTAAGTTTAAAGAATGAAATGCTAAATTTCATTGTATCTAATACCAATTTATTAATCTGATGTTGGATAGTTTAATTAGTGTCTAAGTACTGATCTGACAATGAGATCTATAATTAGGTATCCCAACAGACGGGTAAAAGGCGTGTCCAGATGCTAAACCTGTTGTTTTTACCATTTATTTGTCGAACATTTTTTTTCATATTTCTATCTGAGCTACGTCAACAAATTCTATGTTTTTTAAATCTTGAGTCTTTATTCTTTTAATGAGTATGTGTGTTTATTACATTGAGTGTGTATTCAGTAAATGCAATGCCAGTAAATGATGTGCTTATCAAAGAGCACCAGTGCCTTATGGAAGTGTTGTCACAACGGCCAGCAGGGTGCCTCCATGGTCTAGCAGTAGTGTGTTGGACCACAGATCACTACTACCCATGTTCGAATCTCGGCGTGGACATATCTGAATGTTGTTTCATCTTTGACTTCACTTCATTACATTTGGAGGTTGCTCAGCCCATTTAATATACCATGTGCACAAAAGTGGCCGTAAAACAGCAATCATCATCATCACAGCAGCCAGCATGACATCCCCCTGACAAACAGCGGTATTTGCCGCTGACCATTTACTCCCTATAATTGTCTTCATATGGATTAGAATCAGCATTCCCTCAGATTTCTAATGGTATATGTCACTATTAGGTGTGAGAAGAAATAGTTCCCTAAAAAACTGAAATGAAATGTTAAGAAAAGAAAAAAATATCTTTGTGGAAACAAAACAAAAAAGGGACATATAACATCTGAAAGAGAAATATATCCTTTATAAAGTTATACAAACAGTAGTTTGATATATATTATGGTCAGTCGGCAAAGAGATCATATTCATGTGCACCCGCGGCAAATCACGCCATCTTAAATGGCTATCATGAATTACTACATTATAGTATATTGTAGTAATTCATGATAGCCATTTATGCATTCATTACCAACCTGAGCACCACAGAGCCAACACAGTACCAACCGTCACTTAATCGTGATGCTCCCCATTAACTGATGTAATTTTGCAGGATGGGTTTCAGTACTTGTGTGCTTATATATTTAATGTACTTCACATGGACTGTCCTTGTACTTTCTATAATACCGAATGCATCTAGCTATTACTTACTGACTAGGATGTTTCCAGCAGGTAGATAATTCTCAAGTACATAGCTTATCCTTTTACCAATATGTCATTGGATTGCTTATTTGTAGGATGATATCGAGAAACTGATTGCAGAGTTTCAAGAACAAGACAGAAAACGCGTCGAAGTCACTGAAGAAAAATGTGAACCGCCAAGTCCTCGGTATGTGTCAACCAAGTTATCTTCTGGTATTGGAGCCATCCAGAAATGACTTTCTGATTGGTTGTGTGTGTGTGAGAGAGTGTGTGTGTGTGATTAATCAATTTAATATAGTTAAAGATGAGTGAAAACCATATTTTTAACCAATATTGCATAGTATATTGGTCACTATTATGGTGAAGCAATGCTGATATGTACGAGCTTTAATTCATTCTTTGTTTTACGTTATTTTTGTTTTATTTTTCAGATGTAATATGAGTTTTGTTGCTCATCCTGACAAAGATGAACTGGTGATGTTTGGTGGCGAGTACTTCAATGGTAAACAGGTAAAGAGTTGTGATAATACAGTAAATTAGATTGTGAAATGTATCGGGTATCTTCTGGTGTTTATTACGTGTCCAATGGTTAATTCTAATTCTGGTTATTAGATTTATTATATGCCTAAAAGTGTGGTAGCAAAAATAGTAGTATTTAACAGTAGTATTGTTTCATAATTTGTGATTCTATTTATTCTGCAGACAATGTTGTATAATGATTTGTATTATTACAACATAAAAAACAATGATTGGACATTAATCAAGAGTCCGGAAGGCCCTCCGCCACGATGTGCTCATCAGGTATGCATTATATTGGATTAATTATAAACAACACTAATTGAATGTTTGGCTTCGTTACGCCATACCTTTTTGCGTGCAATGATGTTTCATATTGTATAAAAGCTAACACCAACAGCCTGAGAAATATTGAAGTTAATGATTTCGTAAATTTGGTATAAAAGATTCCATAGCTAAATTGGTCAGTTGTTCAACCACAGATCTCTAACACCAGCTTTGAAATTCTGACATAACTCCAGGGTAAAGTTTTAAAAAGGAAAAAGGGAGTATTTTAATTGTTATCTTGTTTCATTTCCTTTGGAGGTTCCTTAGCTAACATCAATAGGTTAAATATGATATTTTTGCTAATAGCTTTTAACTAATCTTCATAATAACTTATTCCAAGAAAAAAGACTTAAAACATGGCCTAACATTTAAATAATTTATTCCAATACTACAGTATTTTAGTTTCTATTAATTATCCTCAGATTATATTAATTCATAGGATATCTAAGTGTAACTGCCTCACATTTCACTCTAGAATGATGCGACGACAGTTATGTGTATGTATTTTATTCAGTAGTGCAACGTCATTTATACATTTGTACAACATCCTATATAAACTACCAGTAGAAATTTTATGTCTTTATACAAACAACTCATACATAATAATATATATGTAATAAACAGGTACCTAAATAATTGAACTAATGAATCGCCTTAATTACAAAAATATTAGAATATATTGAATAAACACAAGGAATACCTTGGTTTGTAGTATAACGTGATAAAACCATATTATCAACAGCATGACATTAGCTTATCCAAATGGTAACAGAAAATTAGTTATGACATAATAAACACCACATACTCATCCAGTATGATAGTACCAGAGTGTAAAGATGAGTTGGACAGGTCACTGGTTTACCATGGACTATTGATCACTTAAACAGGCTGAAGTACTGATGATAAATAACAAAATGAAGAATGTAAATCAGCTCAATCATGAATATATTGATGACAATGTTAATTCTGATATCCATCTAATAACAAGCAAAAACTAATTAGTTGTATATGAAGTAAGAACACACTTCAGTTGGTGTTACATAACTCCAAGGAAATATTAAATAAAATATTATCCAACTCATTTTGCCACCAAACCAATTGAGCATGTGACTTGATTGAATCATTCACAGACTATAAACTAAAATAAACTTGATATTAATTAACAAATAAACAAGAACTTTGTGGCCAGAGACTACAGACCATAATATTGTATGACAATTGATAATGATTTCTTAGTATAATAAAATGAGACGATTTTGAGTATATGGATTCTTGTCACATAAGTACTGTGGTAGATTAGTTCATGGTCATGTAAATCTTAATTTATTTCAAATTTAATATGGTAAATATGAGTTATATATATATATATATATATACACATATTATATAAGCAGGACCTGTAATAGATATTTTTTCATTAAATAATCTTGGATATAGTTTCAGTAATGTTTACTCCAAATATAACAAAAGTTTTGTTATATACTTAGGTAATTACTATCCTTCACTTAAACTACTTGGCCCTGATTATATCTGCTATGATTGGTTAACAAGGCTGAAACGTGTAAAGTACTGACTGAAATTAAAACTGAATAAACACTAAAGATTTTCTAATTTTTAACTATATCAAATTTCGTATTAGAGTTATCTATGCTCCTGATCTTAGATAACATCAACTTTGTAACCCAAATACTGAAGCTGCCTTGAAATTGAGCTTAGCTTAAACACTGCCGCAAAGGTTATCTGTATTTAACCATTAGGAGATTGGTCCTAAGTGAGGTGTTCATCAAAGTCTATGAAGTATTATAATGTTTGAAAGATATATATATATATATATATATATATAGAGAGAGAGAGAGAGAGAGAGAGAAATTTATGAGGAAGCCCAAAAAAAGATTTTTCAAAGAAAAAATTTTTTTTAATTATTTAATTTAACCCATTTGGTCACAGTTTTCAAGGCTGCTGATCACTATGTCTGGTTTTTACTGTTTGTAGCCATTACGTTGAGTTTTAATCCTGTGATTGTTTCTATTTATACTTTAGGCTGTCGTTGTGAGCCAGGCTGGAGGACAGATGTGGGTGTTCGGTGGTGAGTTCGCAAGTTCAAGTCAGTCACAGTTCTATCACTATAAGGATCTCTGGATGTACAGCTTTAAAGAGAAGAGATGGCAAAAGATCAAGTAAGGGTGATGTCTACTTGAATGTGTTTGTCTACACCAGTACCATAAGAAATATTTTCTGTGACTAATTAACCCTTGTGCTCATAGATTTAAACATTACATTGCCCAACAAAATATGTAGCATCAAATTGTTTGTCAAAATAGGTCATACTGGTGGTAAAAGTTATTATTTATTTTCTGTGTGTGTGTTTGCATGCACACATATGCATTATCCCCCCTAAATAATTTATAGTATGCTGCACACAGGTTATGGCTTCAAAACTATATTGTTCAGTAAGTAAACAAGACAGGTAATATATCAGGGTTCTCACATGTCCTGGAAAATAACAAATTCCTTTCCAGGTCCTGAAAATGTCCTTGAATTTTACAAAATCGGGAAATGTCCTGGAAACAATATTCACTAGTTTAAAAAATATCCACTTTGAACAAAAAGCCTCTAAATAAATATTATGCCTGTAGAACAAAAAAAAACTTGGATTTAGAAGAAAAAAGATTACCAGTACATAGTCTTAGTTAAAATTTAAATAAAACTGTGGATCAGATAGCTAAAAGGGATGAGGAGGAGGCTGTATGATAAAAGATAACTGTGGATCAGATAGCTAAAAGGGATGAGGAGGAGGCTGTATGATAAAAGATAACTGTGGATCAGATAGCTAAAAGGGATGAGGAGGAGGCTGTATGATAAAAGATAACTGTGGATCAGATAGCTAAAAGGGATGAGGAGGAGGCTGTGTGATAAAAGATAACTGTGGATCAGATAGCTAAAAGGGATGAGGAGGAGGCTGTATGATAAAAGATAACTGTGGATCAGATAGCTAAAAGGGATGAGGAGGAGGCTGTATGATAAAAGATAACTGTGGATCAGATAGCTAAAGGGGATGAGGAGGAGGCTGTATGATAAAAGATGTCAATAATTGGTCATACATTGAATAAATATCACACGTATCTTGTTGCCAAATTTATTACCTTTAATCATTGTGTAATTTGTTCCAGAAAATGGTAATTTTGTCCTCCAAATGTCCGGGAAAATAATATTTCCCTGGCTGTAGGAACTATGTATATCTGCACGTGAGCTTTAATAAAAAAATAAATGTGTACCAAGTAAATTTATATCCTGCATTAATTCATTAATCTAGAGTAAGATCTATTTTTACCTCTTCTAAATGACCGCTACGGTGTTAGTTTTCTAAGCGACCAATCTTTAGGCCAACTGTTTCTCTATTTTTAATCACGTTTCTCATTAAGACATTTGCCTTGTTAAGACAAACACATCTCAATCCGAATGCTGGTCTTAACAGAAGGATTCTGTGGTAGCTGCTGAAAGAATAATCAATATCATTAATATTGTGAAGCCTCTATCATGTGTTTTAATTGTTCAATACCTAATTTGTTACTTATTATAGTGCTCCTGGTGGTCCAAGTGCTCGTAGTGGACACAGAATGGTCGCGTGTAAAAAGTTACTTCTGGTGTTTGGAGGATTTCACGATAACATCAGGTTAGTTGATATTTTTGTGTGATGGAAGTAAAATTACTGATGATTAATTGGTTCATCAGTAGTCACGAAGATAGTTCCTAAGAAAAAATAATAATAATAAGCTGAGCAGTTGTAACTTATAACTTAACTATTAATAATTCACTTAATGTGTATTACACACACACATACACAGACATACACACATGAATAAATGTATACACACTTATTTGTATCAGATGTCTAATTTTAGAAATGCCTTTTTAGTTATTTGATTAAACTACCAGTTTTGAGGAATTAACTGACCTAATTCATTAAATATAAAAAGTACAGAATATTGTAATATCTATAATATGAAATGTGAATACTACCATATACACTAGAATAACCCATAAAAAACTGAAAGAAATATGACTTAAAAGTTTAGATAAAAATGCCAAAAGCTACATGAGTTGCATTGCTAGTTATTATTATAATATTTTCAGACTTTTGTTACATTTTGTCTTTTATTAATCTTTTAGGGACTATAAATATTTTAATGATTTGTACGCATTTAGTCTGGAGACTTACACCTGGATAAAGTTGGAGGTATCAGGTACACCGCCATTACCAAGATCAGGTAAGCTGACTTAGTAAAGCGTGATATATATATACATTATATGTAAACAATTAACAGCTCAGGCAGTTGTTTATTGGCTCTTATTTTAGTTCAGTCTTTATCCGAGTCCAGTCTGGACTTAATCTTAACTGAAATTTGAAAATAACAAAAACAATAGTAAAACATTCCCTTTATTCAAGCTCACCATTGTGTAGAAAAAGTCATACTATATATACTAGCGTATAAGTCGCACCCACATATAAGATGCTCTGAAAGCTCTGGTGGCCTAGCGGTTAAGCACCCGGCACTTGCTGCCAACGGTCACAGGTTCTAACCCGGCAAGAGGTCGAAACTTTTCCAGAGATTATTTCTCGGCTCACAACATCGTGGGTGACTGACCACGTTAAATGGCACTGCCGTCTCCACTGAATTATTTAAAATAAAGGGGGACGTTAAAAAAACCCTGAGAATGTAAAACACTCTGGCATTGACCACCCTCAGGGTATTTCGGCTCCATATTTCCGTACTGCTCCCCCGTGAGTGGTGGGGGAGGAGGTTTCTCAACCACTCGAACATAGAGGCTGTGCTGAATAAGCGACAGCCTGGGATTCTCCCCCCGAACAACAAAACAAACAAGCAACTTATCAGCAATATTAATTCAAAACTCTCATCACTCTCTTCACTGTGCATCTGTGATCATGATTAAGTTTGGCTTCCAAAGACCACAGAGTAAACACACCTAATAAATACTTGTAATAATAATGATACATATAATAATAATAATAAAATCATTAAAACTGATCGGAAAGAACAAAAGGCAATTGTTTTAAAGAAAACCTTCTTCTCAATAAGTGGATATTTGATTGATTCTGTTCATGAGAATATGTTTCTCTTTAAATGTACTCACTATATAGATCACAATATTGGGTGTACTGTGGACAGTCGTCGTGGGCTGGGTACAGTCTCATCAGATCTAAGCTAATATCTGTCATATCTTGTTATTATTTTTAGGTAATTCAATGCAAATGAGTATTGTTTTAAATATATTGGCTCCTACACTTGTTTTGTTGTTGTTGTTGTTGTTATCGTGACTATTATGTGTCGTGTCTATTTCAGGTTGTATATTTCTTGCAAGTCAGGATCAGAATCATGTCACAGTTTATGGAGGCTACAGCAAGGAGAGAATCAAGAAGGATGTTGATAAAGGGAAGACACACACCGACATGTTTATGCTTTCTGTAGACAGTAAGTAAGATAAGATGTCTGGCTGTTCTATTAAACAAAAAAGGGATTAATATGGATATATGCTAGAATTAAGATGTGAGAATTACAATTATAACAGTGTCAATTATTTAGTTACTAATAACAAACAAGATTAACATAGCAGTTACACAAATAACCTCTATGTGTGCTTCATGTTATATTAAGACTGTGTTATAAGATTATTATCAGTCAGACATGGGGTCAATTCAATTCCAGAATTGGAATTGATGGTCAATTCCAATTCCGGAATTTTAATTGGAATTGATTATTTAAAAAAAATGAATTGGAATTGAGAAATTTTGAATTGGAATTGAGAAATCTTGAATTGGAATTGAGAAATTTTGAATTTGAAGTTTCCTACAAAACAATTAAATCCAAAACTAAATATACCATTTTTACAATGTTAACACTTACATGTGGTGTTACCAATATATGGAACCATAATGATCCAGAGCTTTGGTTCCTTATATATATATATATATATATATATATATCAGATATGCACACTGACTGGCACCCCAAGTGAGCATTTAGCCACTGTGACACCACCACATAGCATACCTGTAATTTATATAGAGAGATTGCTATTGGTAAACAATATTAAGCCAAAAAAGAGTCGGAATTGGAATTGAAAATTTTGGAATTGGAATTGATAAATTTGAGGTGGAATTGGAATTGACCAAATGGAATTGAGTGGAATTGGAATTGACAAAATGGAATTGACCCCATTTTTGTTATCAGTAGTATTTAACGAGAAAGGTTTTTCTTCTAAAACACACGATTCTGTGCCTTTGGGAATTGTTGTTGTTGTCACTGTTATTTTTAATATTATAATTATTAATGAGAGGTCATAATTATTCACCTATTATTAATACTATCAGGTAGATGTAAACATGACTCAGTACCAACAAAGTGGAAGTGGGTTTCTATGAAGCAGTCTGGTTGCCAACCATCACCGAGATGTGGCTGTTCAGCAGTTGTTGTCCCTGGCAACAGGGCATTAGTGTTTGGAGGCGTTTTTGACGAGGTAGATACTGTTATTATAATCAAATCAACAGATTATACTCCCCTATAAGAAAATTTATAAATTAGTCTTATTTAGAGGTGTATTAATGTTCAGTCACTAATAATAATCAAATGCTAATGAATTATTTACGTTGTTTAATGGAACGCATATTTTTCATAAATATTACAGATTTATGTATACTACATAACTAATGATGTTTAAGTACCATGCATGTTTCTGTATCTTAGACTTGACAATGGCATGTTTATAAATTTATTTTTAAATTGTTTCATAATATATTTTGAACTTTCAAAAATGATTCTTTAAATTTGTTTTCAGTCTCGTTTAAAAATAAATATTCCAAACTTTTTTAAACATATTTTGTTTCTAAAATAGATTTATAAAACAATTATTCTTAGTCCTATGACATTATTTTGTCTTGTTGTATCTTGGTGTTTGTTAATTGTATCATCATTTTGTCAGATTGAGGATGATGAGACCGTACAAGGCATTTTCTACAATGATATATACAGCTTAGAACTAGACAAAGCAAAATGGCATGAAATAATACTCAGGTCAGTACTAGACACCACAACCATCAGAAATGGTACCCATAACATAGATATCAGTGCTAGTTAAATCAGTAATTTTAAATGATGGCTGTTAACATTAAGGTAAATGTTAACCCCTACACTTATTGGTCAAATGTTGCTGGAATTATTGCAATTATTTTAGTGTAAAATCTTGAACCACTATTTATGGGTGTGTAATCTGGACTACATATCATTTGCATGCTCACACAGTATTATCTGGCTCAATCTTTAGGCAGGCTTATTCACAGTGAATGAATTAATTGATTAATGAATTACTAATTATAGTGATTACCAGACAAACGAGTATTAATATTGAGATTGGTAAATATTTAAACTTCTTTTCCTGCTGAGAAAAGGTACCTGATGACTAAGATCATTATTACAACATATTTATATAATCTTAGGCAAACAGTATTCTAGCCACAGCAGAAATATGACTATACAGGGTTCCCACGCATCACGGAAAACCTGGAAAATAACAAATAAATTTTCCAGGTCCTGGAAATTTTCTCAAAATTTTACAAAATGAGATGTGCGGGAAAAAATATTGTGAAAATGCCTGTGAATAAATATTATGTTTGTAGAAGAAAACTTTGATTATACTTGATAGAAGAAAAAAGAGTACTGCTACAGTCATGATATCCCAGGTTAGTTCAAATTTGTGTGAATCAGACAGCTAGAAGTGGTAAGGAGGAGGCTGTTTTGTTTTTACTTTTTTTTGCTTGTATCTTGATTTATTACCTTTAAATCTTGAATACTTTGTCTTGGAAAATATGAATTTTGTCCTGGAAATGTCATGGAAAATAATATTTCCTTGACTTTGAAAACCATGCTATAATAGGTTGATAAATATAGAGTGAAATAATCTGCCCATCTCTCTGTTTCTCCCCCCCCACACACACACATGCTCACACACACACACACACACACACACACACACACACACACACACACACACACACACACACACTATACTAGTTTGTCTTATATAAAATAAATTTTGACTATAGAATGAACCTGTTTTAAGAGACCATCTGGCCTGTCTAGTTTCTGATAAACATCTATATAAATAAAAGCGAATGCACATGTGTGTGTGTGTGTGTGTGTGTGTGTTTGTCTGTGTGCTCACAAAAATACAGTTGCTAGGTGGCTGCACTTTGTAGTGGCTAACTGGTGTTCCCTTGTGTTATTTAAGATCTTGCAGCTCTCAGTAAGGTTTCTTTTTAATGAACACACACACAAATGTCAGTGTTTGTTTGTCTGTCCATGTATTCGCCAAAACAATAACAAAAGAGTCTTAAACATTGGTCAGTATGACATTGGTTGGGACTGTGATTGGGACAATTTTTATTTTTCATTCTAAACCCTTAGTTAACCAGGAGCAAGTTGTAAACACTGTGCCTGAAACATGGTTTGCAAGCTTGTATATTATAAAGACCAGAACTGTGAATTTGATCCAGTAATGCAAGGGGTTACTTCGGGAAAATGTTGACTGTGTGATAGTAAGTGAATGTTATAATTATCCTTATCACACTGATCTCACCTGAAACATTTGCCTAGCAAGATACTCCTTGGGAAAATGAGTTGATAAAGCTGATGACTTCCGCTGAAGGATGAATCATTCCAAAGATGCGGTTAACACTAGGATTCATATCCATCACATGGAGATATGCAATGCAGCATGCTAATTACCCTGATACAAGGAGATTCTCATCACATATGTTTGTGTCATTTATACTGTACTCTCTTTGTAGAGGCAAGAAAGATTCAGCACTGAAAAAGAAGCGTCGAAAAAAGAAACGCTCACAAGATGGCACTGGTGACAAGGATGAGGAGGAATCGGAGGACGACGAAGAAGCAATGGAAGAGGAGCTCGAGGAGTTGACCGTGAGTGATGAGGATAACATGGAGGTTCAGGAGTGTGAGGAAACATCACCGGCTCTGTCTGGCGAATGTTCCAAAAGCGATGATGTATTCACGGTGACTGTATCGTCAGAAACTGATCCCAAAGCTGATCCAGAGTCTCAGTCCGAGATGCTGAACAACCAGGAGTTGTTTATACCGGGCGTTCGTATGAATACATTACTAGCCATGAAACACGGCATCCTCTACATGTTTGGTGGAATATACGAAGCTGGAGACAAACAGTACACACTGTCAGATATGTACAGTCTGGATCTACATAAGCTGGATCAGTGGAATACTATTGTTGCATGTGATCTGGATCTACTGGTGAGAACTAATTTGTGTCACTTTTGTTTTACGTTATGCGTATAATAGATTTAGCCATTTGTTTAAAATATCAGTCTAAACTAAACTCAAATGACATCTATCCACTAAGAAGTAACTCTGGATGATAAGTCAGACGTGGTCATGGTGATACGTATTGATAAAACAGTAATTATTGTCATGACCTCTATGGCTGTCTCTGTGTATGAATCTGTTGAACAGTTTTAATGTTGGGCAGTGATTACGTTCATAATTTGTCATCCTAAATTGTTTGCACATAGGATAATTGTAGCTGACACTCATTATGCATAGTCTGTTATATAGGCTAAGAGAAGAAAATAAAAAATGAACAATGTATTATTATATTGTTTACGATTAGCAAATTAGCAAAGTGATCAGTGGTGTTAATTATCAGATATAGTTCATCTTGCTGTTGAACTGCATTATTTAAGGTTTCCATTGTAATTGTTAACAGCTTTCACAGTTATGGTAATATAGTATACACATTTATTTTGCGTAAGTAACTCAAAATGATCAACAAGACGTGAGAAGTACACATGAAAATAAGATTTTTTTATATGGAAAGCCATGTTTGAATAGAAATCACTCATCTTTTATATCTTATAGCCTGTAAAGTACTGCTTCAGAATGAGGCTATTTTTTTTAGAACCACAAAGTTATCTGAGAGACGTTCTTTTGAGGCGATTGTTACTGTACATGAGTCTGTAATTTACTAGGACTGGCAGGAGTCTGATGAGAGTTCTGAAGAAGATGAGGCTGATGGTGATGAGGGGGAAATGGACAGTGACAGTGAAGATGATGATGATGATGGTATGCTGCTTACTCAGTCTACTGAATGAGTTTCTTAGAAAATTGTTAAAATGACTAGTTTAAAGAAATTGCCAATCGTCAGCTGTCAATCACAAATTGATTGATCTGTTGATGAGTCTAAATGCTTAATAGCCATCATGAATTAACCAACTGTTTGATGTTAAGAATCTTCCTGGTGAAAGTAGGGGATATGCAAAAGATATCGTAGAGTTATAGAGTTGCGATGACCACATGTTTTGACACGTATGAAAACCTGTGATGAATGGCTCATGTTTATAGGTTTCATTTTACTAACTCATGACCTGTGTTTGTGGGATGTTTCCCTACAAGGTCACACCTCATACATATCATAATTATAATAATGTATATTTAATAAAGCGCCCTTACTAGCAGGAGCCATTCAAAGGCGCTGTACAAATAATATGTAATATAATAATACCCCAAATAATATGTCCCTATAAGAGATTTAAAATATAAATTTCTATTGTTTCTCTCGTATCTGGCTGAAATAATAATAATAATAATAATAATGTATATTTAATAAAGCACCCTTACTAGTAGGAGCCATTCAAAGGCGCTGTACAAATAATATGTAATATCATAATACCCCAAATAATGTCTGTAAAAACCCTGTAATGATTTAAAAGATAATAATTATTTATCTGTGAAAGCGACCTTAAATAGGTGTGTTTTTAGAAGAGACTTAAAATTTCCAAGAGTCGACACATTTCTAATATTTGCCAGCAACTTATTCCACAAAGTGGGGGCTGTAACACTAAATGCACAATCACCATGACTTGAGCCGAGACACTGGCACCTGCAATAGTATCTGACTGGATGACCTGAGTTTTCGGGATAACTTTCTAATGGAAACCAGTTCACACAGGTATTCTGGCGCCATATCATTAATAGATTTATAAGTTATTAACAGAATCTTAAAATGGATACGCTGTCTAACAGGTAGCCAATGTAGTTTTTGAAGAATTGGGGTGATATGATCATATTTTCTAGTATTTGTTACAATGCGAGCTGCACTATTCTGAATTCGCTGAAGGCGATTAATGTTATAATGAGATATGCCATATAACAGGGAGTTACAATAGTCTATACGAGATGTAACAAAGGCATGAACTACAGTTACAAGTGATTCTTGTGTCAAGAATGCTTTTAAACAGTGGATGTTCTTAAGATGGTAGTAAGCAGCTCGGCATACTGATGTGACATGTTCATGCATGTTAATACATTGGTCAAAAATAACCCCTAGATTTTTTACTGACCCATTAGGGGTAATCGAAGATGCACCCATCTGCAATGTGGTGATGCCAAATATAAAATATTTGTTTTATTATCATTTAGTTTTAGAAGATTTTGAGTCATCCATAACCGAATATCGGCAATACAATGTTCTAAATTCTTCAAGGAAGAGGAGAAATTTAACTCATTGTCAGGATCCAGTGTTATATACAGCTGTGTGTCATCAGCATACAAGTGATATTTAACCCCATATCGCTGCGCCAATGATCCCAAGAGGACAGGTATACATTGTGAAAACCAGAGGACCAAGAATTGAACCCTGTGGTACACCAGATAACAAAAACTGAATGTCAGATAAAATACCATGAACAGACACTCTCTGGGAGCGTTGTTCCAGATAGGATCTAAACCATTCAAGTACTCTACCTGACAGACCAAACATATCTTTTAACCTAGAGAAAAGTACATTATGGTCAACTGTATCAAATGCAGCAGACAGGTCCAGAAGAACAAGTATTATTGGCTTACCTTGATCAATTTGACATCATAATATCATTTTTCACTCGAACCAAGGCTGTTTCAGTGCTGTGACCACTTTTATAGGCAGACTGTAGTGATTCATTAAGGTTATTATTGATTAAATATTTGTTTAGATGGAAAGCAACTGCCTTTTCTATAACTTTAGATAAAAATGTAAGATTTGAAACAGGTCTGTAATTGTTTAGAATATTACAGTCCAGAGTGTGGTTTTTTTATTAATGGTTTTACAAGGGCAGTTTTCATGGATCTTGGGGAAACACCCAGAGATAATGATTTGTTAACTATATTTGTAATTGGGTTTATCACAGACACACCTTTAATCAAATTGCCTTGGACATGCTGCCTGAGATTGGCAGATCTAAGAATGTCAGCCAGTTGTTTGGTATCTGCATTCCTCTGGCAATCCCAATATATATTGAAATCACCTAAGATCAACAGATGACCACTGTTGGTAGCAAGAGAGTCCACAAATCCCGAAAATTCCTTGAAGAAATCTGCTGCTTTCAGGCCATTTTTCTTAGTGGGGTGTAATCGGTAGATAATAGCTACACGAACACTTATCCCCCAGATATAAAAGTCAGTTGGTAATTTTCAAAAGACTTAGCCTGAAAACGGAAATGGGTTTCA